>OENT01001392.1:0-45718 GCA_900239685.1 Rotaria macrura | reverse complement strand
GCACCGTGGTCAGTGGTCAGTGTGCGGTGAAATCAGTTGTCAGTTAACTGAAACTGCACATCCCTAACTTCACCAAAAACGAGGTTTCGTTCATAACAGAACACTAAATAGGTTTAATTGACAAACGTTGACAAGGAAAACATGAAACTGAATTGAGATCATATTAAAATCAAATGCAATCAGAAAAACGCAATCAAGCTCTTCTCTAATTGAAATAAACACTATGATACATCTGCCATTTGAACTTCTCGAGAAATCCATTGTCTAAATTATAAAATCTTATGTGATAAGCTTTTCCTTTTGCGCTCACTGCTTTGGCTTTCGTGTACCAGTGATATGTCTATATGGATTTTGTTCAGCATGAACATGCTCACGCTGAATCAATTGCAAGAACAACATTTTAATAACTAGCATGTTATATAGTATTCTAAGAGATCTCCCTCTCGCATTCTCACTGTCGAAACTTGCCTATTATATTTTTCGAGATTTTTCCTTCCAATTTTGTATACTTCAATCTTGTGAAATAATCTCGTCTTCAAAAACTATTTACCATTAAAGATTATTTTCTATTGTTTTTAGAAAGGAGTATCTATGCTAAATAATGCATCACTTTGAGGGCGTGTGTGTTTGATTGGAATTTTTTTCCTTGCACTTATTCTAAAATATAAAAGCACCAAAGAAGAAACAGTTGGAATCCATGAGAGTTCCGTTCGAAACCATTGATATTATGATGCCTCTTCTAATATTCGTCACTGAAATTGAAAACAAATATGATACTAGATGAATGATAAAACACCGAAGTTTTCCAGCCTCGAAGATGTTTAGTATCTTTCTATTTTTTTTTCTTTCGTTTATTCAGATGCTTTCTTCGTTTTTCTTCATACGTTTTTTCGTTGATTTTCTACTCCTAAAAAATAATCCATCGATAAATCATAGATCGTCATGACGAAAGGATAGAATGAAATCCATATACAAGTCGGTAAGAAGTTTTGTCTCGTTCAATTGAATGCAGAGACGGATGATGAGAAAAAAACATTAATAAAAAAGATCTGTGTATTTGTATATATTGGTAAGAATGCTACAGAAATATTTATTATGCGATTTTTTGTAGTTATATAATTTATAGCTCTTGGTGGCTCGTCTGAAAAGAAAATAAATTGAGAAAAGTTACCCGATGGGATCTATGCTGCTAACATTTAGTCTACCAATATATGTAACACTATCCAGTTAGACTCCAGAACTGTATCTTTTTATCAAAATAGCTATGTAAAAGTGCAATTGACGCAATAAAGAGATTGTTACGTCCACATCTACTCTCACTACGTTACAAAATAAAGACAATGAATTCAAGTTGGTGTAAATAGATCTGAACAAGCTCTAGTTTTGTACTTTCAGTGTTTCATTGTAGTCGAACAAATTTTTCCATGTGAGATTCATAACTTTACTCTGTAAGAAACAGTTAGTAATACGATTAAGATGAGTTTTAACAAAAACCTGCTTACTTCGGTGAAAATAAAAGCAAGAGGCAACATCTTGGCATCAGAAACTGTATTCATAGATGTAGCAATGAGTATTCAATCGATCGATTTTAGCCATTCGAAGATATGGCATCTATTTTATCATCGTAAGGAAGAATCGTTCACTATTCATTACAATATAAATTTCGACTACATTGATACTGGTTGATGAAAGAACGAACTTATATTTAACTTCATTTCAATCATTGATCAAATAATAATATCTTAACGCTTGACATTAAAATCTCCACAAAGAAGATGCGAACTTAATCGTTATGTGAAACATTGATGTTTTTCTGCTCGTCAACAAAAGTAATTATGAGATAAGACGAATGCTAAAATGAAGGTTAACACAGAATTTGTTAAAAGTGACGAATGTTGAAATACGAAAAGGTCCACTGAAATCATATAAAGATAGAGAATAAAGTTCGCAAAGATGCTGAATCAAGATATTTGTACTACAACATTAAAAGTCATGAATGGTTTGTTGATATCATTAGTTCCCTATAACTGATTAGGACACGTACTCCCAACCGTCAACACTCTTCGTGCACTTTAAAATGGACAAACAAACGAACAGTTATTTTACAAAGTCGGCTAAGTAGATTATATGATCATAATGTATCCCGTCTGCCCAGCGGTTTGTTTTTCATTCTAGTTCAAAATTTGATAAGTGTTCTATTAGAAATATTATTTAACATTCATCAGCACATATTTCAAAGACTATCGTTTCCTTTCTTTGATTCTTCTTCCTCTTCAGTGAAAACCATACTAGTTGAATTTAACTGTATAATTTTTTTTCAAATTTTCTGATCGCATGAATATTCTGCTGTTTTTCTTCCCGTGTTTGATGCATCTATCTCCAAACTCATTTAAGAGTATCCATAGTTAATATCATGAAACGATTCTAATGAGATGAAATCTAACTAGAACTCTATATTCATTTATTCTGATAATACACATCAAAATGTAAGTAACCATGTTGAGGTAGCTACTGTTACTAAGTGAACTTCATTTTAACGGGAGAACGTTTCTATCCTAATTAGTAATAATGCCATGAGCTAATGTGAAGCATCAAACGTGAAAGTTACAAAAAAATATACCTACTCATATTGATTAATCGAATCATATAATGCCATTGTATGTATCTCTGTTTATTACAATAGTAGACGAAGATTTGATCACAAAACTGTATGTTCTGGTGAACGAAGGCTCCAAATGAAATAAAATTTGTAGTTTGGGCTTTGCAGATTTTCTTTGGATTCCAAATATAAATTTCAACGTTTCGAACAACATACGTAGCTCAACACATCTATCAAATCGTACTCCAACTTTATCATCGGCAATTAATTATAGGCAGCAAAGATTGTGAAAAGTATCGCGATCGAACGATTCATCGTCTAAAGTAGTTTGAATTATTATTTGGTAGATGTCAGTTGATCTACAATTAGACATATACGAATATTTCTTTTCGAATTTTTAATTTCGATCAAACAGAAGGGTAGTTCCATACAAGCATGTTCTCTTATTTGTCACTTCTTTTCAAAACTAAAGCTTTACATTAACATAGGAGCGTGTCTATACGCCAGCAAAGTTCAAATAGTATAGATTAAAATTAAAAAAGTAGACCTAACAAAAATTATTTGCAATCGTGGCAATAAGCTTTTAGAAATTAATAGTTACACCATGTGTATTAAGCATTGCTTACTTAAGATTCCTTGCCATGTAATAAAAAAACTGACATTCTCATGCACGATTAGTAGCAAAAATGTACACAATAGTTCTGGGCTATTGCATTTGATTGATGGAATCAATCTATGCCAGATTTAGCATCTCAATCAAATGAATATTTGTAATTTCATTGTATTGCATGTATGCCTATCAACCATGAGAAATGTCCCATTCCTTCTTTTTTTCTTGAACAAAACAGAAATTTTAATAGATAGACAACAATTAATTTTTAAATCTAATCCGTTCTAATGAATAGAGAGCATAAAAAGACTTTCATTGTAGTCGTTTTTGGATAAAACTTTGAAACGCAATTTATTGTTTCCACTCGTTTCTGAGAACTCTACTCGTGAACTCTACTCGTGAGAGTCATTTTATCATTCAGGTTTAAAATGACTAACACTTCACAAAGTATTCAGATGTCTCTCATGTCCTGGTAAACTTTGTACATGTTACGTGTCTGACACGATTCATATACAATGGTAAAACGAAGAATTCCAATGCTTTAAAAAGCTATGTTACCTAGATTTTCCTTCGTCTTTCACACGAACTTGGTCAGTTTTTATCCTAAAATACGAATCCTATAAAATCAAACTGAGCTATCATCAGTTGTGTATACTGCTCTACATGACACATAGTCTCAGTGAAATTGATTGTTGACTTTTGTAAGCGTTTGTAGATTCAAGATGAAGACATTAAATGTTTGTGTTCTAACTTCAGATTCATATGTCATCTTACAATAGATAGACTAAAAGAAACAAATAATTTAGTTTCGTCACTTGATCATGCATCGAAACAATTCTAATACCACCAATTCTACATCACTTCAAATGACTATTGCTGAAGACGATCTCAGAGTAGCACCAGGTGTAAATTCATTTCTTACTCATCATCTTGGGAAAATGTGCAGTATGATAAAAGAATCAGTAAAATGTGATCCAAAAAACTGGCTCAATGCATGTCGACCGAATCCTAGATACCCACTATTCGTCAGAGGTGATATTGATGGATTCATCGTTCTCTTTATCAATAATGTGGCCACACTATTAGCTATTATTCTTGTTGCTCAACCTATCTTGGGAAATGATGTTGTCTATGGAAAGATGGTTCCGGGGTACGTTATAAAAAAAAAGAAACAATAAGATATCTGTACAGACAAATGAGCATTGTCACTCTGCTAGAGTTTAAACATTTGTAGTATGCAGATAAAAATCATTGAGAGTATCGTTAAAAACAGAATTACATTAAGACAGATCTACTCAGGACTATGGTCAGTGAATCGATAATGCCTTGTAATTCTGAAAAGTGACATGCTGAAAATTTCACCCGTAAGAACAATATTCATGCCAGGAAGGTTTACAGACACAATCTGATACAATTATAGGATGGGTCTAGGCATGATATGGGGAAATTTCTACTATGTCTATATGGCTCGAAAACTGGCTTTCAAAGAACAACGTGGAGACGTGTGTGCCATCCCTTATGGCATTAATACGATGGGTGCATTTGTGCTCATTTATGCTATTATTCTTCCAACTTTCAATGAGTGCATTTTAACTAAAACGAAGGCTCATTGCCAGCAACTAGCTTACTGTGTTGCCTTGACGAGTAATTTTGCAGTCGGTGCTATTCTTCTTCTTCTTTCTATTATTGGTGAATTCATACGAAGAAATACACCAACAGTGGCTCTACTTTCGTCACTATCGAGCTTGGGATTTGCCTATTTGGCGATGAACGAATGCTTACCAGTAGTTGCCAAACCAATCGTTTCATTCGTTCCATTTTTTATCGTCATACTTGGATACTTTGGGGAAGGTATGAATTGGTTCTCTTTTTTTTTTATAAACATTTCATAACAAAACTGAATTTCAAACTCGATTAAATGAATTCCATTTACATTGAAGACTCTGAAGAATCAACTATATAGAAAAATACCTATTTAACAACTGCTACCTGTTTTAGTAGGCGGAATTCGATCTTATCATCGAGAATTTTTATCAACTTAACAAAAATGTTTATGTTTAAAAAAGTTATCAATAAGTTTGTTGTCAGACCATTATGAATTAGTAAAGTACAAATAAATGAGAGACAATTAAAGGAGATTCTTTTCGTTCAATAGTCGTAAATAAAGGGTATACGAAAGTTGCTCACGGAAAGATACGCACCGAATATCCAATTTTTGTTTTAAATTTTATCAAATATTTAATGAAAAAAAAAAGAAAAAAGTATTATTGACTTTATTTTATCTTTTAAATCATCAATTTAAAGATAGGGCTGGTGTAAACCGACTAGTATCGAATTGAACAGCACTAGACATGAATGAATAATATATAGAGATCAATCAATTCTTATAGGTTGCACTCTTTTGTGTTCTTTTATAAGTAAAGTTTTCGTTCTCAAAATACGCATAACTTACTTGCAGGAAAGTATCAAAAGGATCAGTTATAGATAGATCGAAATTCCATACTCATTTGACAGGATAGCCGTCTGCACCTATTAAAAATTTCTCACCATACTTCAATATCAATATCGGTTAATAATGTTCGAATCTTTCCTTGTATGTTTTGTTGTTTAAATTATTTTTTAGTACGAAATCAAAGTTTAATATTTCGTGCGCACCTTTTCCGTACACAACTTTCGGGTTACCCTTCTGATCAACTATACCCTGTTTTTAGATTATGTGAATGCCTACACTGTTAGCCTCTGACTCAATACTAGACTATTGTGAATGCGTGGTTACGATTTTTCTTGAACCATATGCAAATCTATTGCAAATACTAGTAACAGTAATTCATCTGCGTATACTTTTTCAGTTACCTTCGGTCCTATTCCAGCCATCGTTGTGGCTCTGATATTCGGTACAGGTCTTGCATGGGGTACATCGCTCAATGACGTCACACAAGTTCGTGAAGCCTATAAATTGATGAAAGCTTACTCTATTAGCTTTCCAATAAGAGGAGTGTTCCAGAATATTGAAGAACTTTTGCCACATCTTGCAATAACGATTCCTGCGGCTATAGCTAATGCTGTTATGACGATTCAATGTGTGGAATCGGCCAGATTAGCTGGGGACATTTATTCCACACGTGAAGCCACGTTTGCTGATGGAATAGGAACTCTCATTTCTACCTCTTTTGGTTCGATACTTAGCATGACGAGTAAGAAATTGTACTATGAACGAACAAGAATATTGAACTGTGTTTTTAGGTTATCTTGGTCACCCTGTGATAAAAAAGATGGGTGCTAGACAAGGCTACGCGCTGGTGAATGGTGTCATATTTCTGCCTATCAGTTTCTTAGGCGTCAGTGCATTTCTTATATCCCTTATTGCCATTGTAGCGGTTCGTCCGATGGTTGTAAGTAATGAAATTTGCCAATGATTTACATTGATAAATGCATAGAAAACTTGTTGGTAAAGAGAAAAATAGTGAAAAAAAGGAAGTTTTCTATGGAGAACGAAGTTGTGTATCTATCTATTTCAAATAACAATTTATAATAGACGTATCTTGAATTCTGTCGAGCCCATATCGACTCTAAACCTGTAGTCAGTAGTGATTAGGATTTGATGAGTAATTTTCCATTAGTAAAAGTATTATTCGTTGAAAACAAATCTGATACAGAATTGAAATCATACTGCTAGACGTTAGAAAAGAATAGTGTTTCTGTTAAAAGAACGTCTTTTTTTATGAGCAATGAATGGGATATTTGTTTAATAGATCTTTATTGGTCTGCTAATATGTGCCGACACATTAGCCGTTATTCCTCATCGTCATTATCCAGCCTTTTTGCTGGGTCTGATGCCAGTTGTTGCTGACTGGGCTTTTAACACTGTCGTAGCAAGCGTCTCCGCTGGCTATTCGAATTTTACAGTACCTAATGTTCGATTCTCACCAAATGTCACTTCTATGATTTCGACCTTTTCCTATCAAGGTCTAATAAACTTCTCTGGTGGTTCACTATTGCTATGCATCGTTGTCACCGCCATCGTAATTTATTCAATCGACAGAAATTTTATCCGAGCATCAGCATGGTCAATAATTGCAGCTATTCTTTCTCTTTTCGGGGTAATTCACGCTAGTTCAGTGGGTTTACTAATCAAATCTAGCGATGATGGATGGAGATTTACAGTAGCATATTCAATGATAGCATTTATGTTCGGCATCTTTCACTTGGCACAATGGAAAAACTGGATCAAAGCACCAGTACAAGAATCAGATGACATTACACGCAGATGATTAATATTATAAAGAATGCAAAGGCATTCTGACCGCCATTATATACTGTATCCAAATCAATTGTTGTAGAAGATGTTCTAAATGTCGAGGTTTTTAATAAAATATATAAAATTCTGGGTACTATTCATTTTTATATCGATATCATAAACAGAGACTCGAAAACTTTCAATCAGATCTTGCATGAGAATCGGCGTGTCATGATTTCCTTGTGTACAGTTACGGTCAAAATATGAACCCTATAAATGAAAGTCAAAAGGCTAATGTGAAAGATAAAATTATGACTAGTTGCTTCTTATTTATACATATAGACCAAATATCACAAGTCTAAAGTTCTTGTAGTGCTTTCTGAAAGATGTTAAAATCATTCAGTACATTCATTTTCGAAATAGACAAAAGCTAGATGGATAACGTAGTCCATAAATAGACTGGCATCGCTGTTTACTTTTCGGCAAGCTTAGAGAAAGTATAACTGAAAGATGTTGCCAAAAGAGTGGGGTCAAAAAACGATTGATACATGTCTTGCATACGAGATTCATGTGTCTGTTGCTTTTCAAATACAGAATAATGAGATGCATTAGTAACTGATATATTCAGAAACATTCAGGCAATGTGATTTAAGTGGGATGTGGATGAAAGCGTGGGAAAAGGTGTTATCGAGTATTTAAGTACCGAAGAGGGTAGTGATCTGAATGTGTGTCAATTGAGATCTTCTATTCACCCACACAAAAGCACTTTTGTTCGTCTGATTCATAAAAACTTGCCTAATGTAAGTATGATTTAGGAACTTTTTCTTATTATATATGGCGGACTACATCTCGTTTCATGATCTTCCTGTAGACCTTTGAGTGACACGAAAATATAGGACTAACAAAAACAATTTGAGAGAACATTGAGAAATCTACTAGAGAGCGATCTCAAAGACTGTTGAATGAGTTGTTTTTTCGAGGATTTGGACAGCTTCTGAATTCTATGTAACAATAATACTAGAAATTCCAAAAATAGTTATTTATTTTCACGTTTTCTATCTATATATTGATTCTTTGTAGGATTTCAAATATGTTGAATAGTTCAAGCATTTTCTACTCAGACTATTTTGATCAATAGTGTATATTTTCTCCCTCGATATTAGTGTGATCATGTAACCCAGCTGGTCGAAACGGGAAAAATGCATCTGTAATGTTTGAAAACCAGTATAAATAAACGATGTTCTTCAAATGTCGACTTAATTTGAGATTTTTCGAACTCTTTAGATTTATATTTTTCAAAAAACGAACATTTACCAGGGGGGAAAAAGTGATACTTCATCTACTTCAAAATGTTTTGAAGTACAAGGAAGTAAGATGGAAGTAAATGGAAGTAGAATGGAAGTAAATGGAAGTAAGATGGAAGTAAATGGAAGTAAGATGGAAGTAAATGGAAGTAAGTTGGAAGTACGCACTCCTGAAGTATCGCTTTTTCCCCCTTGACATTTACGCTAAAAATGAATCACAAACAATCGTGAATTGCTCATGACACGGAAGTTCGATCAGGGAATCAAACGTATGATCACAAAAAAAGAATAAAGCAAAGGACAAAGCTCAATAGCAACCACCTGGAATCAGTAAAAGATGATAGTTTTTCAAAAAGGATCATTTGAACTTGCACAAGCACTAAAAATCAACACCAACTATCCGGATAGCGGTACATTATTTCCTGAAAGAGTGTAAGAGCCCTTTGCTTAATATTTTAAACCAGTACTGCAATAATTTTATCCGTGAGTAAATTTTTATGTTTGCTATTAATGTGTGCAATATGTATCATCGTTACTCATTAAAAGCACAATGGCTCTAACTCAACAGTATATTGAATCATAATGCAACCAAAATCGAGGAAATCAGCACAACATGCTGCAGTGAATCACATGGAAAGGGTTGAATGCAGATAAAAGATATGTAAGCTTCATTTTGGCGTTTTTATCTTCATAACCCATTTAAGATATCGATAGAAAAAGGCCTTGAATTATGTTTGAAAAGTTTTTTGACTCATTAAATATTGATCCTTTAATTGATTGTCACAGAAAACGAGAAAAGCTTGTCAAGACTAAAAAATACATAATGGAGATTTCAATAGTAAATGACGCATTTTAGAATCATTTAAAAACCTGTATCTGAATAGGTCAAGCCAGTTGAAATATCGATGGTTTATGCTGAAGACTAAAAGTATGGTTGCATGGATTATTACAGATTAATTGTACAATTTGATTGTGTTAAATAGTTAGTCCCATTAAAAGTACTGCAAGACGGAAGCCTGATGTTCATGCTTTCTTTAACATTCGATATGGTGAATTAAGCGTGAAAAAAAAGCAGAAAACACTTCTGGCACTAAATGTATACCAATATATACACATATATAAGTTTTCTTTTATATAGGAGTCGACTGATCATACAAGTATAAAGGCATGATTTTACAAAAGATCTGTATCTGTCTGCATAGGGATTAGTTAAGCAGGTTGAAAATTTCAATGTCTGAGTATTTCAATCACTTAATGCGAGATTTGACATCATCTGACCTTAGAGTTTAACATCTTAAAGATTTTCTAGTCTGATGGACTCATCTTTACTAACAACATATTAGACCGTAGAATTTTAATCAGTTCGTATAGTTTTCTCATAAGCAATGGATATACTACAAAAAAATTTGTGAAATAACAATAACTCATATACATGAGCCTGATATTTGCAGTCAAACACTGAGACTTTGAATTTTTAGAATACCTAATTATTTCATCTGATCTATAGACGATTATTTGGAAATAAAATAACATCTCTTATAGACTCCTTATTTAAACACAAATTTCACCAATCGATCTCGAAAGAAAGATTGCCATAACTTCCATTTGTTTTACTGTTGTTTAGATCATTCCAACTGACCATGCTGAAAAGTCTGTAACGATTAAATCATCGCTAATCAATCAAGATCCCCAAGCAGACAAGAATTTGGAAACACGCGTTTAAACGCATCAAACGAGAACCGGAATTGCCACCCATTCACCCCCATAAATAAATCACAATAAACGCGTTTTTGTGTAAAAGTTTTGTTTTTTAATTGTGAAAACGCCAAAAAGTTCAGAAATTGAGCGTTTAGACGCATTGTTTCTAAAGTTCTGAATAAGTCTGGAATAAGAGCTCGTGTAAACGCTCAATTTCTGAACTTTTTGGCGTTTTCACAATTAAAAAGCGAAAATTTTACACAAGAAATGCGTTTATTGCGTTTTATTTATGGGGGTGAATGGGTGGCAATCGCGGTTCTCGTTTGATGCGTTTAAACGCGTGTTTCCAAATTCTTGTCTGCTTGGGTCATGCCAATCCTGTGATAATCATTGGGCTCTAGTTGATTATTGCCAGAAAACATTGACCGACTTATTATAAAATGAGTACTTGAATAATTGGCCAGAAAGAACTCCCAGGTCGAACAAGCACGGCCGTAAACGACCGTATACGGAGGAATACGGCAAAATACATGGTCCAGTATTACGATCGTATATCTCCGTGTCGTATACGGAGGGATACGACGATACGACCGTAATACTGGACCATGTAAAACGCTAAAATACGACCGTTTACGGTCGTGTGGGGAGCGTATACGGTCGTTTACAGCCGTATACGAAGTCCGTAATCGTCGACCTGGGCTTCGATTGATTGCAATTATGAAGTTTTGAGTAATATATTTAGCAACATGTGACTACAAAAAGACAAAATGATCATCTTAACAAAGATTATTTCGTTTTTGATTATGCTTAATTCATGAAGTATCAAGTAAAAATGTCGCTTTTTTCCTCATCAGTATTCTACCTAATTCTGACCAGTATGTGTTGATTAGTCAAAATATTTTTGAATTTTTTCGATACCTATACTGAAAAATATATCAGCTTGTAGTAGAATAGCATCGATAAAATAGCATCCCTGTGATATTTCATATTTTTTCAGATGTGAGTTTGGGTGTTACCATGGCATTTCCACTGAAATTGAATCACAATCTCGCACCCAAATCTAGGTCCGTTACATATGTGAACTGATCATTTCTTCCTTCTTGTTTTCTATAGCGTGCTAGTTTGTACAGGAAGTCGAATTTCAATAGAAGATTTATTTCAAACTTATCGAACAATCTAAATACGTCTAAATGAAGGAACTAAGAATAGTAAAGTGCATGATATATCTAATTGGTTGATAATTAAACTACGCGTTAGATAGAGTCAGCTTTTAAATAATTAATCATTTTTAACGCTATCGAATTTTTGAACACGAGGCTGGCCTGACTCAACAAGATAAAGATTATCATGATTGTCGAACGCTAACCCATTTGGGCTTGTTAATTGATTGGGTTCTTCTCCTTCACCATTTCCACCTGTAATGATGTCACCTTGGGTAGCATCGTTATACCAATGCACTATTCTCACGTTTTCGAAATTAGTTACATAAACAGTACCTAGTTAATCTACCAATACTCATCGGGGACAGTTTAACTGTGAGCGACTATCACCACTTCCTTGACAACGAGCCACGACTACACCTTCAGTGGCACAATCCGCCCATTTAATGATACGATGATTTTCTTCATTAGATACTGTTACAGTGATGTCGCCAATACATATTCGACATATCTATATGTGCTATCCTCTATCATCTTTTATGACCTTCATTTGTTTTTTTCTCTCCTCTTCTCTTGTCGTTCTCCCTATATATACATGTGTTTCGATAGTTAAGGACATATCTTCTTCTTGTTTGAATAAAGTCAGCGTACAAGTTGTACGTGCACGGATACGTTCCCCTCCCTCTCTATCTCTCTAACAGATACATATACTGAATAGTCTTGATCGACAAACACGTAATAAGGACTATTCAATTGATTTAGACCATTATCTCTTCCGTTTCCACCGGCAACTGTTAATCTTGCACTGTTTCCAATATCAAATCGCACAACTTCATATCTTTCATTGTCAGTCAGCGTAGACAGATCCATCTTTATCCATCGTCAAGCCTTTCCAATTAATGTTTGTGGGGATTGTTTCACTTGTTGTATCACCTGTAAGACGCTATCAAGTTGCGCCTCGTTTAAAAGAATCCCACAAAATTAAACTAATTGTCTTTTTATCAATAATTACATCCAATGGACCACCGAACTTCCAAATAGATGGAGTGGAGTCATTTTCACAGGGAGCTAATTGACATTCATTTACACTGGTTTTCAGTTCAACAATACGATCATTGACTATGAATCAGTTACGTAGACATTTTGATTATCATCGTCAACTCAAAAGAAGGTGTCCATAAGTGATTTTGATCGCTGCCATTACCATGCCCTCCAGCAACAATGGTACCATTCTGTACCTACTTAGCATTACGACTAAGAACAGCAGAACGTAGTGGTACTAAAGACACAATTTTAACAAGCATTTCAATTAGTTTGAACTAGGATTGATGAAACTGAGATGAAGTCTTCAACTACTATAGTAAATAGAGCTTAAAACATCAAACATAGTCATTATTTTTCGCTACAAACTAGTTAACACATCTCATCCAATAATTTTTGAAATTTCTTCAGGCATAAAAATGACTCAGAATACGATGATAAATGAGTCTTTCCAGATATATACAGGCAAGAATTATATGATGTGATTTTCTACATTTACATGGAAGATTGAAAACATAAAAAGAAGTCATTACTCGAATGATAAACAATTAATCGATGTTCTATGTTTATCAGAGATTTTCGAAGTAAATTCTTATTTTTAAAATCAACTATAAATGTACAAATTCAGAATATTACGAAACTATCCATCTTTTCTTTAGATGGCGACGGATCCATTATTGATTTCAAGTTCAAATTAAGACGTGTGATAGAAGTGTGGTACGGATTCACTTTTACCGCTGCATAAGTGTAAGAAAATAAATGTGAATATTCAGTTCGATGTTCAAACCAGATTGGTCTCTTTCACAAATCAACATTAGCCTCTCTTAAAATAAAGTGCATAATGCTTACTAGAAGCCATTGACTGCGTGTACATACAAAACATGGTCTGCGTGAAAAATAAAAATCCCGAATCAGTTGACTTACTCAATTGAATGGAAATTTCACAATATGATTTTTTTACATACCACTGAGTTGACTTCTCTTGTGACCATTTCCTGTTGTTCTTTTGCGAGTAACAATAGGTTCATTTTGAAAAAATCAGTTGTTTCAGATTCAGAAGTCATCTTAGCTGATGATGATCCAGATTTCAGAAACCAGATAAGAAACATGCATTTGTCAAGCCAATAGGATCCTAGGAAATCGCATAAACCATACAAAATATACTCAACACAACCAAGTGATGAATAAATAATTCAATAAATCAACAGTCTTTTATCATCGAACATGTCAGGCAATTGAATAATCATAAAACTAATAAGAAATTAATACAAATTAAATCTATCATAACTATAGTTATAATCGAAAAGAGTGCTTGTAGCTATATATAGATCAAGTTTAGTCGTTATTATTTTAGAAGTTCATTACGGCATGTTTTATGTGAAATAGTTTCATAAGGGTATCGAATTAAAGCCGTGTAACTTATTCTGGGACACAATTCGTTGTGATCTGCATTCTGGTGGAGATAGACAAATCATGAGTATAGACAGTAAACAAAGTGAATATGTTCATTAGGTAAAACATAAGTGAAAGTATGAGTTGCTGCTCGAAAAATCAATACTTGAAAGGAAAATCTTTATTTTGATATTTATTAAGTAAAGACGAATAAGAAAACAAATACAAAGGTAGAAAAAGTCATTGATAAATAACTGAACATTTACAGCATCTTATGGAGTCTTATTCGTACATGTACCATTTAAAAATAGTTCTTAATCTTTGAAAATTTGTACGTGCATTTCCTTATGTAGGAAATCCTTCTGTATAACCATGTTTTTCTAGAATTTCTTCTCACTTGTGAATTTCTATTTAAAATGAGCATAGAATGCTACCATGATCCATTCAATTCACTTACTTGTTAGAGAGTTTGTTTCAGTGTTATTTTATGACACAGGAGTAACTTCAATGTAGTTCATTTTTGACGATTTCCAGACTTTTATATTGTGAGCTGTCTGAATCGAGTCTTTTCCATACACTATCTGTGTTTCTTCTTGCTAAAACAATGTCGAGAAGATTCAACTAAATTCTGAATCCTCGTAAATTATAGCTAAGCCATCAGGAATAATATGAGTCAGAAAAAAGTCTTTCCTTAACATTTTACAATAAATTGCTTTTTTAAAATTAACATTTGCAATCTCGAAATTTCAATCTGAAGTTGAGAATTAGCAATAAAATGATAGCAGTTTCTTCGCAAAGAAGATATAGTCATATAACTTAAAACTCTATGGTGTTAACAAATATGCTATGTTTTTTTCAAAAATATGCCTAGTCTATCATGGCTTTATCCAGATTCATTCTTTGAATAATAATTAAAGCCATCATATAGTTACAAAATGATCTCAAAGTGATTATGAGGATATCAGTGAATCTGCCGTTAATTTTATTCTAAACACACATGCATGCAGAGCTAGATTCGTTTGCAATTTATGCCTCAGCGTTGTCACTGGTCGGATAGAGAATTCTATTTAAATCGGTTAGAACGTTTTCGATTTACATGTATCATTTTTTTCGGGAATCAAATTTTTCGTATAGTTGCTGAAGACCTAATACTCTAATGGAAGATGCATATGAGTTCTTTACTAATATAGACATTTATAAACAATCAAACAAAATATATTTTATCAGCTTATATATTATCCACACAACATGCAATAAATATATGTACTATCTTATTGATCATGAATTATATTTTAAAAAATAATTTGTTAATTATTGCACTTACCTTACAAAGATATAGGAAATGACGCATTGAATATAATATGAAAAGCAGATCAATTATATAATTAATTAATAATATCCGAAGCTGACGAACATTCAATTCCTGTACAAACTTTTCTGATCAGTGATTGAAGTACGAAGAAAGAAAATCTATGAAAATGAATAGCGAATATACCCAGATCGATCAAAACAGACCACCGTAAACAGCCGTAGCAGTATCGTAAATGGTCGTTTTTACATCGTATTCCACGGTTAAACGAACGTTTTAAGCCGTATTATGGCGTTTTAAGATGGTCCGTATTACGAACGTACATGGACACCGTATCTATGCTGTAAAATCCTCGTAAAGATAGCGTAATACTATCGTATTCTATAGAACATACGGCCGTATTACTGACCATGTTAAAGCGGTATAATACGACGCCGTAACGGACCGTATTTTCATCGTATACGACCGTTTACGGGTCGTTCTGTTCGACCTGGGTACTGAATCAACGAACTATAGACTACCACATGATTACTGTGATGATGATGAAGAAGACAAGAGCAATGGAAGGATTGATTCAGAAGTTTTATGATGAGAAAATAGTGAACAATACTCAATTGGCATTGATTGATTGCTGATCTTTATCAGTAATCGAAAAGCACTGCTATGATTGTAACTATTATGAGCTTTAAGTATTGACATATGGAAACGTTTGAAGAAAATCTTCTAAGTTAATTTTAATCAACAACGGATACAATGATTTATTTTACAGTTTAAAGGGGAAGACTATCAAAAAAGAAATCTTTTCTCAAAGATTCATTCTTCATGCAATTTTCAGGAAAGATACATTTTGAGGTTTGCCTGATACAGTAGAAACCTCTGCTGGATACATTGAATCCACCGAGACTTGGCTTTAGACCACGGGTGAGAATATAGGTATTCATGCGCCCCAAATTTGCAATCGATTGAAAATAGTAGCAATTTAGGATAAGCTTCACAGTGAGGCCAAGAACTATGTCACTACAACTGAGAAACTCTTCTTCTTTCAATTTTCTTTAATTTGATTATCTAGAAAACGACTTCAGAAAAATTTGGAACAATCATTTGGCTTTCAGTTCAGACTAGTTAGTTTTTAGCAAACAGTTAGGAAAAAATCAGAGAATAGTTGGTTCTGTTATTCTATAGAGCTAAGTCTTGTCAAATGTTTGCCTTCCACTCCAGTTCACTATGGTTTTGATTGGCGAAGACAACCAGAGCGCATGAAAAACACGAGGCCAGGTTTCCGCACTGTTATTCGATAATTTTTCCTGAATTAACTGGTATAAAAAGAATCTTCGAACAGTTTTTCACAGGTGAATGGTCAGAGCCACTCATATGAAATCCTTTAGCGGTGTTCATCACCCCTAAAAGTCAACAAAGTATTGTAAAATACGAGGAATATGAAATTTGTTACGAAAAAGATTCTTGTTTTCTCGGAAGGGTTCGGAAAAAACCTAAATAACATTTTTTAAATCTCATTATTGTACATTCTAGAGGAGACAATTCACTCCATTAAATCATGTGACAATCACAAAATCGACTACTTTGACTGACATTAGAAGTTTTAGAAAAGAGAAACGGGCGTTAGCGAACTTTCCATCTTCACAATATCAGAAAAAATTGAGTTGCTTAATTTTACTTTTTGTTGATCATAATATTCTCTGAAATCTCTTCTAATCAAAAAGTACATTTTGGTAACGCAAGAATACCATTATGATCGTGAAATAGGATAGAATGTGACAACCTTGATTTGTATTTTCAAAATTTAATTTCTATAGAACAACTTGAAGTCTGCCTCCTTTTTCTCAATACTTTGCAGCTAATCGGTGTGTTAAGTTTGATATGATTGAATCTTCAGAATATCGAAGCTCGGTTTCCTGTTTTTACCAAAAAACTATATTTGATCATGTGAAAAGCAAATACTTTTTCCTCAGCATCTTTCATATATTGGCTTTCTTAAACAGAAGTAGAAACTAGGCATGTTTGTTAACATGAAGAGAAAAACGAACCAACCGGCACAAAAACTCATCATTTGAAAATTAGTCCTGTTTAATCACCGTAATGAGTAGAAGAGATAGAGAAAGACATTTTGTCATTTTTTGAATTCGTGTATCAAATCTTCCGTCAGAATAGGCCGAAACAAATCTATTACAGCTCAGTTTTTACTCAAACGCTTAAAATCTGCCTACGTGAGAAATGTCATGTGTCTGTTCTTGAGATACCACAAGTAAAACGCAAATCGTCTTTAACATACAAAAGAAATCGGACCGTTCATTAAAAAAGTAGCTACAGATACAGATTTCATAGATGTCAATAGTCAGATCGGCCAGTTGTGAATCACGCTTGTCAGGAAATTTCCTTTGTATTTTTTCACGGACATTTCTTGTTGGCTATCTGCGTGATTTCACCGACACTAAAAGTCGTATGCACCGAGAAGAGGACTACCACGCTGTTCTTGTAGTAGCATTTCTCATCGATGTAGTTGAGATGAATTAAATAAATCCACATTTTGCTCTTCTTGGTTTTTTCGAGGTGCTTTGGATAATCTTTGATTTTAATCAAGTGTTTTTCCGTTAAAGTAACTATATTCCGTCTTTTGTTCAAAAAATCAAATCTTCCCTGTGAGTATCATGACCAAAATAAACTCTTATTTCAATGATGAAATAGCTTTTGAATTTTTGCAAAGTCACATTCAAAATTCAGTACTTGAAACATTCATGGGAATACCATCAAATAGTTTTTGGTGATTTTTAATTAATGACTTATCCATTCACAATATAGAATACTACTCTATTATTCCATTATTTTACTCGGCAGAATATGATCAAATGTTTGATAGCTTTTTGGTCAGGTTTATACCAAGCAGGATTCCCTTGAATATTCATGAATGCATGAAGCTCGGACGCAGCTCAGACGAATCCATAATGCTGACGCCCAGGTCGAACGATACGGACCGTTGAGTGGACGCAGTTATACGGACCGTAACATTATTAAAATAGGCCCTAATACGGCCGTATTTTCACAGTATACGGCTCCGTATACGGTACTATCTCTGGGCACAGTAATAAAGGATCGTATACTGTGAAAATACGGCCGTATACTGGCCTATTTTAATGATGTTACGGTCCGTATAACTGCGTCCACTCAACGGTCCGTAACGGATATCCGTTTTGATGGACCTGGGCGGCTATGTTTTTTTTTCCGTTGAATTGCTTGACTTCCATTTGCAACACTATGTAGATGGGCTTGATTAATGTATGCTCGTCTCCGATTTTTGACCCATATCTGATGCCATTATATATTTTTACGAAACTATCAAATGGGAATTTAATTGGGTCGCCGAGATCCTGAATGGATGTGTTTACTGTGATGCTAGACTCAATTAATCCATTGAGGACAAACCACCGTCGTTCCCGCGTATATTTTGACAAAGTCGCCATAGGTAGGTTAATATTTTCATCGATTGAGATGATCATATTGTTTTCAATCATATGTTTGTTTCCAGTATGACTCGAAGTCAACCTGTTTGATTTTTCTTTTAATCGACAGGAAGGACCGATCGCGTAAATTTCTGCGACAAAAACGTGTTTCACATCTATTAAAATAAACGTTGCGGAACGATTATTTCTTAGCACTATTTCGCAGTCTTTCCCAAACTATGGTATTTCATAATTTGAAGGCGGAAAAAATATTAAAACCACGAAGGACTTCGTAGTGCTCAACTTATAGATGCTATCCATACATCCATTTGCATTAAATCATATCATTTTGTAGCTAGTTTAAAGTAATTTGGATAGATTGAAGAGGTGGATTCGAACACGAGAACACCAACGTAGAAGATATGCGTACTTACCATTCAACTAAAATAGCCGTGCAGTATGTGTGTCTGTTCTACTCTTATAGACGTGTCATGTAAATTTGAATAAGTTTCAGTTTCACATTTGAATGATTAATGAACATTCATATTTACTTTCCTGCTTCTATTCAATTAAGAGTACCATTTTCTGTTACTTTATTATAAATTTAACTGTCAAAAAAATCAGCAAAACTATTTTTTTAACCGAAAATATTCAACGAAAATGAATTTAATTCAATATGAGTTGGATTTTAAATTTCAAAGAATTAAATTTCATATATTTAAATTCTTAAAAATTCGTACTTTGAGTTTTGAATTTTTTCAAAACTTTTACCAGACTTAACGATTATTTATAAAGGTAAATACATGATCTGTAAAACCAAGAATACTTATAATTGAAAGAAATTTTTTTCTGCAATTCTTATCTATTTTACTAGAAAGCCATAATTAGCTGCATCGATAATATACGGGCAAAATTCATATTTTAGTCATGTTTCCGGGAGTATATAATCAGGTAATAAAAGATAAGCCAGCCCACATATACATTAACAATAATAATTATGACAAATCATACTTTTCGCGAGAATAATTTTTTCTCACAGTAAAGCTAATTTTCCATACACATTATTTTTACTTCAGTCGTCCCTAATTTTTTTTTCAAAATTTCGAATATTTAATAGAGTCCTGTATTCGATAACATGAAACGCGTTTGATTTGAATGAAAAGGTAGTTAAATAAGTTTTCTAATACGAGATATACTTTAGTTACACTCTAATGTGCAATGCTAGTCTAACGTGGAATTAGTTTCAAAAAACGACGTAATCTGCATAAGTATTAGGAGAATTCGATTCTAACCTTGTCTACAGAAGATTTTCACTGCCATTTTTATGACCGAAAACAACGCTATCAGCAAATTTTTTGTAAAAGCACTTCTGATGATTTCGACAGCCATAAAAATATTTGAGTTTTCTTAATCCACATACTGTATGAAGATACATTTGGTGGGAGATACTGTGACAAAAGAGATTCGTTTTTCATCATTCGAAGCCTAAACGATGCAAAATGTTTTTTTAAAGAGATGCGTTTCGCGTTTTCTTCTAATTGTGACTAAGTAAAATGCGTTTCTTGTCGATCAACATCAGTTCAACAGCGTTTAGCTTCGTAAGCGCTTCAAAATGTAATCTCTAAAAGAAACGTTTCGCATCATCTAGAAAATTAAAGGCAGCAAAACGCGTTCTATCTAAGTAAATATGCTGCGAAACGCACTTCCACACGGAAAAACGGTGAGAAACGCATTTCCGAACCTTGGAAATGCGTTACGCAGAGCGTTTCCTTAAATATTTTTCGCCATGGGAGCGAATGGTATATATATATATGATTCGATGACAAGACACCATAGTAGTAAGACAAATGCTTTCTAATTCATCCTGCAGACAGACTAGAGTTAGATTTTTTTAAAGAAAGAAAATTAATTTCAAAAGTATCTGTATCTAAACAGTTTCCCAATTGAACGTATCTTCAAGTTTGTTCTGTAAGGCATGAACAATATGGTGGGAACATTTCAAAAGTTATCAATTCATGAAAACCATTCGTATGTATCTGAGTATAGCAATCGATGAAGCTTACTTTTTTGACGAAATTCTTATTGACAACTGGAACATAGTTTTCATGGTCTGTAATTGTCAATCTTCTCGTTGATATCAACACCCTCTGATATAAGTATTCGAACTGAGAGGGAAAAAAAGGGAAAATACTACGAGATAACTAATCAGTTAAAAGTTTGCTAGATAAAAAGAACAACAAGAAAACCAACAGCAACAAGCTAATATGGAAAATTGTGCTTGTTTCTTTATTTTTTTTCTTTCTATTTGGATACTGAAAACTGACTAATTGGCTTGTGGCGACTTGTATTACATTACTGACAAGATCTACAAGTTATCAATCGAGTGACATTGTATGACGAAAAAGGTAGAACATGACTTTTTTTAAACATTACATTCGAGTTCTTGCAAATGCAGCACATTGATTCATACTAAAATCTCTGGTGAAGTATTTTATTGAAGTATTCATGAATTAGGTTTCAATTGTTTTTTTTTATCTCAAACATCACAGAAACGGAAACAGTTTTCTAATCTATTGATACTGTAATCTATCAAAACTAATGAATATAGCATCTTCAAAGCTCTTCTCAAGTTTCTGCGATAGTTAGCAAGAAGATTTTCGCATTTAGATTATAATACCATCCGAATGGATAGTTTACTGTTCATATGATCGACGTTGCTTCTTACTTCTTCGTCGAATTTATTCTCTAGTCACTTAGATTCTGATTATATCTAAAATGTAGGACGTCGAAAGAAATAATGCTTCATAGCTCATTTTTACTCTATCTAACTGAAGCCATTTGTCTGATGAACTTTTGATTACAGAGCATGCATGAATATATGTAACAGCCATGCAGTACATGTTTTAAATTTGAAGAAGAAAACTGAATCATTTTTAGTTTATGAATTGATGAAATATAATGCAATTTGCAATACCAAAAAAATCTGATCAGACTGTGATCGAATGTCGTATTTATGAAACTTGTTAAAGATCAAGATCATCTGTTGTAGTAGCTATTGGTGCTAATGGCCAATCTTCAGCAAAATGAACATCAATAATAATCAAAGCAAGTTTTTCCAATAAATTAAGGGAATAATCCAGTACGTCTGTCACTGTTTTAAATGCCCGAACAGAACCTAGGACAGGTACGCAAGGAATCATGGCAGCATCAATACTTTTAAGTCGCGTTCTGAATTCTTCTTCCATCCTTTTCTCATCTAGAACAGGTAAAATTGAATCGATTGTCTTTCGAATGTATTGTGTTGATGTTTTTTTCAACATTGTTAAGCGTTCGATTCCGGCATTATGTAGACCCAACTGTTGACGATATTCTTTTACTTCAGTTAGACAAGCTAGAAGATTTGCATTCATAGATAGGCCAGGAATAGGTACAACAGCTGCTGCAGCTGCAGCACTACATACAATCCACTGTCGTTTGCGAAGATATTCAACTTTTAATCGTACAGCTTCTCGACAATGACCATTCATCGAAAAAACAAAAGATTCACGTTTCAATTCAGAACATTCTTGACAGAGATCATGCATTAGATCATTCATATCCCAAAGATGTAAATGTTTCTGACGGCTACTAATTAAGTAAACTTTGCGACGATAAGAACACTGGCTTAAGTGTTTCAAACAATTATTCCGAATCTCAGTTAAAACGGCATTTTCATCGAACGGTGGAGGAGTATTTTCCTTTTTACTTTTTATGCTTTGATCGATTTTGCTACGAAGGAAAAAGAAAGGTTTCTTCATTTGAGTCATCTGTTCTGCTAACCAACCATCATTTTCGGTGAAACGGTCACTGCATATGATAATAATAGTATCGAATCGTGCAAATTCAATGAGTTCCATATATTTTTCAAGGGGATAATTTGGTGTTCCACATCCTAAAAAGTAACTTATTCTAATTATAGATGATAAACAAGACATCTGTTCTACGAAATTATTGCTCAGAATTGCAAGAACTGCAAGGCATTGTGCCTTGCAATCACCCTATCTTTTACTTGTTAGATAGTATTTTATCAAAATTGTTCATTGAAGTAGTCGACTTAAATTAGCTTCATTTCAAAATATGTACAATTACCTGGTAAATCCCAAAATGTTAGATTTGGATGCATAGGATGTTTATAAGGTTTTATTGAAGCTGTACATTCTACAACTCCCACTTCGGCCGCATCTGGACTATTCGGTTCTACTCCTCGTATGGCATTAATGAAACTTGATTTTCCAGCACCACTGTTTCCAGTAACGCCAATATCCAGAGGCAACTGTTCCCATTCTCGCAAGCGCTTGACAAAGTATTCTTCAACTCCATTTAATTGATTGTCGTTGAAATATTTGACAAATAATTGCTTTTCTTTTTCAAAAGCATTTTCATCGATTATATTGTTTGTTTGAAAATCAACTTGTAAAATTGGATCAGCTGCTAAAAGACCAAGATGAAGATTTTTGCTATGCTCTTCAACATCTGAAATATAAAATAAGTCTTGTTCCAAGTAACATGTAGACTTTACTGGCGAAGAACAGCCTCTACTAGTTATTGATCAATTGAATTAAGAAATGTTCAAAGTTAAGTAGTTATTCTTAGTTTATAACTAATATCTATTTTGGCAATTATATCGAGTTAAATTAACTATGTGAAACAACGAAGACAGATTCACTTATCGTACATTGATGTAACAGATGATCTTTAACAAATGTACGTCAGATACTTTTTTTGAAAAATCTTATTCTTTCTTCACCGAAAACAAAACAGGTGCCACACTAAACCTTGGAGATTACGTACAGTTTTACTAAACGATATAAGATATCGTAGAATCAAACGAAACCTGTCTGAGGTTTAGCAACATGTAAGGTTTTCTAAAAGCCTTTTAACAGTTTCAAAATTTTGAAAGGTTTTGTCCTGAACAATTTCGAAATTGCGATACCGAAGAGATTTCGTCATAAACCCTTTCGAGTTTCGCATTCAAGCAGGTTTCATTATATACTGCGTCACGAAAACGCCTTGATGTCATACAAATAAATTCCACTGAAAAGACTAAAGCTAAAAGGGCCAAACACACCACTGATATGATTCCCAAACACTACAATACTCAATGAAGCATGCATCGGCTTCCCCAGACACACCGCGTTAGACTTCAGTTGCCGAATGCACGACATACATCCACAGGAAACCTAAAATTTGCCAAATCCGGAAAATTACTAAATGCTTTTACATTTAAACTAACCAAAACCATAGTATCATTCCTATCTTTAAATCGCAAAAAAAATGAAACCAATTACTCTGTGTACCGCTTCAACGCACTAACCATATTAACTTTCCAAACACTATTAAAAAGCAATGATTTTCATTCTTCTTCGAATATAGTCCATCAAATAGCATGCTGGATTTTCAAATTCAAAACTCTTGGATAATTTTTCCTAACTTAGATCAAACACAACATCAGAAAATACAAGTGCTCAGTTGGATTTTCCAATTTGAAACTCATCAATAATGTTATTCTTCCTTAGATACAATATGACAAAAGAAAATAAAACTAGGGAGCACAATTTTGATATTTAAAACTAATCAATCCTGTTCTTTTTTTATTTAGGTCCAATATCACACGAGAGAGAAAAAATGGTGAGTGCGATTTTCAAATTGAAAAATAATTAAAAATAATGTTTCTTTTGATTATATCCAATATCATTCGAGACAATGAAAATGGTAAGTTCCATTTTCAAATTGAAAAATATCTACAATGTTACTTTTAGTTGGATCCCACATCATACGAGGAAAAAAATGGTGAGTTCGAATTTTATGTTTAAAACTTATTAATGTTCTTCTTACTTAGATGCAACATCACGCAAGAAAATAAAAATGGTGAGTTCGATTTTCATGTTCAAAACAGATTAATAATCATCTTTTTTACTTAGATCCAGCATCATACGAGAAAAACAAAATGGTGAGTTCGATTTCTATATTCAACACTAATTAATAAGGTATTTTTACTTAGTTCCGACATGATACAAGAAAATATATACGGTGAGTTCCATTTATATAGTTAAAAGCTGATAAATTCTTTTACTTCTGTTTAGATGAAACATCTGAGGCTGATGGTTGGGCCCGTCGGAATCTGCAGGATATGGCAGAAAAGTACCTGGAAATCACCGTATTGCGTAGGAAAACCCATGGGATCGTCTGAACATAGAAGGAGGCTCGTGGCACATACATTTCTGATTTTTAGTAGGGGGTTGAGTCCAAATTCCTGAGGTTCGGGAAAGGTGTGCTGGAGCTCACGCAGAATATTTCGGGAAGTTTTTGGTCGGAATACTGCTTCCATGTCCCAGTGATATCATGTGTTTTTCTGCAGGAGATAATGATTGTGAGACGTCTTTGTTACCAATTTATAGAGAAGCCAGTACTTTTTGTAGAGAGTGAATGTGTTTTTGCATTGTACAGTGATGCAAAACTATTTCGGTAATGGAGCATAGCATTGGATGAAACCGTTATGTAATGTTGGGTAGTGAATTGTACCGAACCCGATGTGCGAAACCCTTGTTATGAGCAATTAAAAGTTCACGCTTTTTACGGAACCTTATTTGTACGAAACCTAAAAGGATTTCGATTTGGTTGCAAAAGTCGGAATCCTTTTGGGTTTTGTATGGTACCTTTTTTTTACCATGTAGATAGAAAGTTTATGATGCGATCAACTACTAATCCATCTAACCATAGAGATCAATAATACCGACAGTATTTCATAAATATATCACTGAAATACAACACATAGTTGTCGAATTCGCTCTAAAAAAGTTCACTATTTTTTTATACAGAACCGAATGTTTTTCCTTGCCTCAGTAACATTTATACAATACTATATGCATAAAAGAATTCCACACCTAGAAAAAGAACAACAAGAACCAACTTGGCGTACGCCATGCCTCGCTACAGAAAAGATAGATTTTGTTGAATGCTGTATCTTAAAAGCTAATCGGTTGTTCCTTCACACATTTCAGTTTCGAATAAAGTGAGTGTAAACCTTGAAAATATTCTAGCATCTAATAGTACAAAACTATTTATGGATCGATTGGTAGATACTTAAGCTCACAAGAATCGTTAGATACATGTACAACGACGGAGGCAGTAGTTTGACGGGTGTGTATGCGTATACTATGTCTAAATTCTGCATCGGTAAACAAATAATCAGAAGTTTCTCAGTGAAATAAACTGTAAAATGAATGAACGAGAGAAAAGAATCACGTACTTGCTTTGGCAGTTGACGTATCATCAATAGGTTCTTGATGTTTCACTTCGCATCTAATTAGTAAATCCTTTGTTAATCTTTCAAAATCCCATTTATTTCTATCGTTGAAGCCATCACCAATAATATAGATATGATTTTTATCAGTTAAAAATTCACCATACTTAGACCAAAGCAGCTCTTGTTCATTCTGTTTTATTTGTTCTTCACCGAGAACTGCCGAAGAATTTTGCTGATTATCATTCATAGTTTCATTGAAGTATGTTCGAATAACAAATAAAGCTTTTTTCTCTGAACCATAACGAAGAGAAGTAATTTTAATATCGTTCGATGTCGGAGTTCCACGAAAAACGAGCAAAACCAAGTCACTGTTGTTGATAGATTGTTTTGTATCTATATATTCGATTGGAATAGACCAGCGACGAATAATTTCAATTCGGTCTACACTGAAGAATAATATGATCTACCTTTTTTTGATGAGATTCGTCGTAGAATAATCGATTTATTGTTGACAAATGTATATTCATCGTTTGAAAAGAACTTTTTAGATTCAATAAAACCTGCTTGTTTCAAAAGACGAAGTAACATAGATTTTCCTGCCCTTGAAGTCGAACTAATGATCGATATATCAGTAAGATTCTTTGACGAATTCGCATCCATGATCGGTAGCGGTTTAGCGTTACTTTCTTCAAGATGTTTTTTCATCCTTGAAGAACAACAACCGATTCGCGTCATTCGATATCTGAAAAGTGAACACAAAAGAAACACATCTGTAAAAACATGTTAAATATGACTGAAATGAATTCAATTAAAATTAGCACTCGATTGTACTATAATTTCTTGAACTTGTAATGCAACCCGTTCCATATCATTCAATATACTGTTTAATAAATACATAGTGGTTCCAAATGATGCTGCACTTGCAATAGCTGATCCAACAATTGGAATATATCGTGCGCCTTCTTGTTTCACCATTGAGCCAACCACGGATCGTGCAACAGATAAAACAAATTGACCAATATTGGCCAATGCTTGAATAGGTATTCTATCACCAATGACACCGGAGAATCTTTCAAATGGTATTTGATGACGTTCAGCCAAATTGCGTAGTGCCTCTTCTGTCAGGCCCAATTGTTGTCGATACAGTTTCGTTTCTTGTATGCATGCTGTTAAATCAAAACCAAATGATAGAAATGGTGCAGGTATGACGGCAACGGCAGCTGAAGCTGTGGCTACGAGCCACACACGTTTTCTTAGATGAGCTACTTTCTTTTGAACAACATCTTTACATGTAGGGCTCATAGCAAGAACGAATGCATGTTGTTTTAATAGAGGAAAATGAGTGACTAAATCAGTCATCAATCGTGGAAAGTCCCATCGATAACTGTTATTTAACTTGCCACTGATTAAATAAAGCGAGGTTGAAGAGCCAATCTGTTGTTCTAGATAGCGTAAACAATAATTTCTGATTTCTGCTAAAAGATTTCCTTCGTTGAATGACGTTGCTTGTTCTTCTTGCGTATTTTCCACATCGATATCCATCTTTGTACGTATAAAAAAGAAGCCTTTACTTGTCCGTTTAAATTCATTTGCAAGCCATACATCGTTCTCAGTGAAACGAATTGAACTAACGATAAGGAAAAAATCATATTGTTGTAGATTCATCTGAGTTGCATAAGTTTGTCTTGGACATTTTTCTGTACCAACACCTAGAAAAAGTAAATGAAGATTAAAGTTCTGTTTTCACTTTTGAAGTCAATGTCGAAACCTGGTAAATCCCAAAATTTCAAATTTTCATTTTCTGGATGCGAATAAACCTTTGGTATTGATGTACATTCAACAACATTGACAGCAGCCGCACCAGGATCATACGGTCGAAGAGAACGCATGGTATTGATGAGTGTCGATTTACCAACGCCACTATTACCTGTGACAGCAATATTTAGTGAACATTGTTTCCATCGATCGAGTCGTACTTGGGTGAAATTCGTGAGACCTGTAGTACCATGTTTTTCGATAAATTCAGTTATAGAACTAGCCAGATCATCGTTATCATTTTCCATCGTTGAAAAGAGATTATCAAGTATTCAATCAATAGATATGATTGTTTAATTTCTTTTATGCAAGGCTAACTTATTGTAAAACATAAAAAACAACAGTGGAGTTATACTTAAATGTACAGACGAAGTACTGTATTCAGCCTTGATTTACCTTTAAACATCTTATCTTGATCAAACAATAATTGTATTGGTTGTCTTGGCGTGCATCTCACCAAAATAAGTATTATTATAGTGATGAATGGTGGTTTCTTTCCAGTTAGTCATTGGCGTGATTTTGTGGATGTTGAAACCAAATAAAACCATGAAAGCGACATTTTTTGTTTTGTTTCTTACGTTTCTCATACAATGGCATTGAGTCATACATAAATTGAATGCGATGAAAGCGAAAATTGAGACTTTTTTAATGGTGACGTATTGCTGACATCTATCAAAATTATACCTTGAAAAGGCCTCAAATTTTCGTCGTCCTGTGAATGAAAAGATAATATTTGTTCAAGAATTCGAGAGAGGTTAGCTGATTGCTGCTCTACACAAAAAGTATCAGACTTTTAGCATGAGAGTCAGAACGAGCATTTCGATGGTCGTAAACGATTGTATACGATCGCGTATTGGATCGCACACCGTCTTATACGTTATGAATTATACTATCGTATACGACCGTATATCGTCGTATTACTTGACGTCAGAATTACGACCGTGAATCGTCGTGTCGTACATGACGAAACACGACGTTTATACGACCACTGTAAATGTGCGTTCACGGTCGTATGGAATGCCGTTTATAATTGTACTTCACATAAGTGCTTCTACCCCCCAAATAATACGAAAACTAGTATTCGGGAGGCCCAGCCTCATTGTAGATTCTGATCATTTTTACCCACATTTTCGATGATGCATAAAAAGGTATGATAGATTTAATCTATCATGAAAGCTACATGAGAAAAAATGATTGGAATTTCCACTGAAACTTGACACCGCGATTCACTTACATCAAGCCTCAATCTGTGATTATTTCTTTACAATTAATCTGAAAGTAAAAATTCAGATTAATTTAAAATAAGTACTTCCTGTTCGATTATTTTTTATAAATAATCTAAAAATAAGAAACAATTATTTAAATACGATAACAATTACCCATCAATGTATCGCAGCGCATAATCGAAAACTAAATTTTAGTACTGTAAATTGTCACTAAATATTCGACTTATCCACGCGAATAAACTAAAAATTAAAAACAAAAGAATAGCTCCAATCATATAATATTTACACTTCTATTAATCGCTACACGTAATCGAAATATAAAGAACAAAAATTTATTCAAATCAATCAATACGTACTATTCGATTAATCTTAACGCATAATCTAAAAACAAACGGACAAAGCAAATTTTTCTAAATTAACACTTACTTACAAGTAAGGACGAGAATATCATTTTTTAAATTATTTCACATAGCTTTTTCTTTTTGCATAATTTTTTATAAGGTATTTCTAAGCTAAATTATATAAAAGTAAATGCAGTAAAAAATACGACCAGTCAATAGGGAAAGCGTTCCATTTCAAACAGAAATTCTTCACTACATATACATTGGTTACTAACGGCTCTTTATAGTAACAGGAGGAGATGAAAAAGATTAAATAAATCGATCACCGACTGACTGTCCTTCAACATATTATTTAAAACGGAAAGCAATTGGTATCTCGTTATATTTTTTCAATTTCCATTTATGAGGATAGATTTCAAACAAGCATTTCTTCTCAAACTGAAAATATTTTTCATCGCTCCTATAAGAAGGTACCATTTCTACTAGAACTCATCTATGAGATTGAGAAGAAAATGATAGATATCATCCTATATTTTTTGTACTCCCCCGCGTGACAGTGGAAATCACTCAGTGATGGTAGAAATATAATTTTATTGATGTCTCCTGATGTTGGATAGATGTCACGTCGTGAGGGTAGATATCGTTCATTGGTATCTAGTGGGGAACTCTTAGCAATTCAGTCATTTCGACTGAAAAACATTCCCGATAGACTTTGTGTGAAGTAATAGATGTCTGCTGAAATTGGATTGACAACTTGATTTTCGGTGATATTCTTCATCGTGCATCCTGCTATGTGCGAGAAAACACACGGCCAAAGTACGATCATATACGAATGTTGTTTACGATGGCCCTATTCCATGTTCGTTTAAAGAAATCGTATATCATTGCATTACTTCGTATAAGATCGTCGTATGCAACCACCATGTACGACCAATCCTTATTCATCGTATTTGGTTGCATACGGTCGTATTCGATCGTGTACTTTTGACCTAGGGAGCCATTATGTGTGGATACTTTTGAAAGTTGAAATATTTGACATGTCTGATTACATTTTTTTAAAATGTAGCCATTAAAAGAATTAGATTTGTCACTACATCAAAACTCTTCTATTATTTCAACTATAGCCAATCAATCAGTCTATTGAATACGCTTCAAAATAATAAGCTTCCCGATCACAAAAGAACTATCAACAATGAGGTTGTTTCTGTTTGAAAACATTTTCTCCTTGAGATGTCTCTTTGTCTCAGGTTCTTGTCTTGCCCCATGTTATTTATTTCTCTATGATATAGATCATCCGTCTAACACCACTTCAACCAAAATTTATAGCATGTCAATGCATCAGAAAAATGTCAATCACACTTTCATTTCAATGGTGAGTGCCAATCTAGATGTTATTTGTTCTTCACTGACAATCCCAGCAAAATTTTAGATGAAAAGTCTGCTACCTTTCCAGGAAACCAAGATATAGTTGCGTATTTTGAATGTGCACATCTGTGCATAAATGTTGATATAAATGTCGGCCAACGGAGGATCAACATTTATATCTATACCCACAATTTTGGCTTCAAAAGCACCTCACATGTTCAATGTTATTACGCTATATAATTTAAAGTGCACTGTTTCTATGCTTATTGTTAGTGAAACGAATGGGTAGAATGCACATTTCTTTACGATGTTCAGTAAACCCCTCGTAGTAATCTAATTGATTGAACATATTTTCGCCGAAATCGAGTAGAAAAATTTCACATGATAGTAATCCTTGATTATGAAATTTGAATTTTATGAAATCTAACTACGTTGAAGTATAGAAGTGAAAAGCGTGTCAAAATCGAATATAGTTCTTATCATTGACTTTGGATACGCCAAACATCCAATGTTTGGCAGGCGATGTCCAATTATGAAACAAATAGTTAAAAACAACCCGTTGATCCGCGAATATTGTGACGTGTTCAATGAACCAGTCGTTGGTTACCGCACGTCCATTTTTGCCAGCTGGTGGTACGTGCGCCAAAGCAAACATACTTAGTTGGCGTTGATCACTTAGAAAGTCATTTGGACAGCAGATTGTGTATTTATCAAGACTATTTCGTTCACGATCGTTCCCATTGTTGTTTAACTGGTAAGCTCGGCAAATGAGCCCATTGGCACTACGAAGTAGTAGATTGATATCGTCATCCGTACCAGCTAGCCATACATCTCCTGTTTTTATCTCCAACATCAATGTATCCATATTCCATGAACACGTATTCCTCGATTGTGTATCACTTTTTATTTGAACAATCACGACGAAAAGCATTATTAATTGGAACATCAACAGTAGGAACGTGGACATCGTTGTCTTCTGTCTATTTGGAAAAAAAATGTATGCATGATTTGCATGTAAGACAGATACATCCATACATAAACAAAGACATCGAATCATGTTTTCTCTCATATATATCTGCTGCAGCATTTCAAAGATAGTGCTAAGTGTACATGAACATCTGCATATTCACTCGTGAATCCCTCGAGATTGATTTATACTCATTCTTTATAATTTACTGATCAACTTTAGATCAAAATTTGTCTCTTTACTCCTCGTGGGATTCAAACGTAACGCATTTTTTGCTATCGTCACTCCTGTTTTCCTGAGTCGTTTTTTATTGAACAATAATTGACTATACCAAGAATCAAAACGAAATGTATTCTATCTTATAGTGTTTCTTCACATATCAATGAAAAACTGACATATTCAAAAGTATTCTTTCTAAAAGAATATGAAGAAACACATCAAGCATCAAAAACATTAATTGAATATACTTTGGAATCGATATCCTAGATGGACAGATGATCATCAACACATCTACTCTCAGGTTGATCTTGTCCGCCATGATACCTTTTCTTATCTGCATCTTTCGACTTCTGAAATTTGACAAAATCTAAGTACATCTACAAGAAGTTTTACTCAAATACGAATTGAAAACATTCCATGACCTAGTCAAGTATTTATGTAGTGTAGGTTCATGAAAAATGAAGCTCATTTTACCGAACTAAATAAGAAATGACAAGAAATATTTATTTCGGTTGGAAAATTAACATACCATTGCTAAACAAGTGAAATAAGAGAAACTATGTTTTTTAGTTCTTCTTTGTTTTCTTTTTTATTCATACCATAGTCAGCCGTATTCCTTTTTATTCTCATACTCGTACTGTCACCTACCTTCGAGTTGCTATATAAGTTTTAGGAATAAGAATAAGAGAAAAAATATCAAACTACATGAAGTAAATTGACTTACTATCTTTCTCGGGATGATAATAAAATGTAAGACAACTGATGCGAAGTGCACTAATTTATCTTGATGTTACTGAATAGACGATGGATATTTGAATAATGCCACTTCTAGAAATCTAACCTCATTCACATTTAGAAAGGAATGTATTTTGTGTTTGGACGTAACTTGAAGAGGGGTGCTGCAAAAATGTCGAAAGGAGAAATGTCGAAAAACAAATAAAGAACCACTATGGCTTTTCTTATGATTCTACTAGTCTAGATTTTAAACCAGTAGTAATGGTGATCTGTAATACTTTATATAAAGTAGCTAAAAATGCTAGAGAAAGAACTATCATACAACTAAAATTTCACTTTCATGACTGCAGCTGCTTCATCTTCATCAGATATTACTGAAACGAAATCTTCACCTATTTCATTTATCAATCTGTCATTCATCAAATTTCTAGAAGCAGAAGAGAATTGCTTTCATCATATGCTTATTCAATTTAGTGCAGGTTTAGAATCAAGATCAAAGCAACCCAAAGCAGTTGCTTTTCAACGCTGTATAGATAATCTTGGTGAATGATACTATGATAGTGCTATAAATGCTACGGAATACTTGGATGGTTGATCATTTGTAGTTACTAAACGAAAACAATGACATATCGTAATTTTTTTTTCTTCAACTATATTTTATCTATTCTAGAATATTAACGTTGCAAGATATAAAAAAAACATATTCTACACTAACCAACATTCTCTATAACATATAATAATCGCTTATTATTGACATTCTTGTTTTCGACATTTTACGGTCAACCTTTGAAGACATACTAGAGCATTGGAAAATGGAATTACATTCAAATTTGATTCCAGTTATTCTCTATTAATCATGGATATTCGCCTCGAGTTCACAAGAAGAAGAGAAAATAGAAAAACACATGTAATAGCTACGCCTTTGAATAAGCGACGTAGAAAAATGCTTCTTAATATTCGAATTATTCTAAATAAAATCTGACGGAAGCGAGCAAACTGTTTTTAATCAATCGAAGATTCAAATTAGGGTGGCCGATAAATTGATATTTTCGTTCTCTGATACAATCGCAAACCTTGAAGCTTGATTGATAAATATATTCATCAATGTCTGATTCACAACAAAAGAATCACTAAAAGATACACTCGCTGATGCTTTTGAATGTCAAGTTGAAGCAATTTTAATGAATTCGTTGATTAGCCATCATCAGGAATCTATGAAAGTGATTGCCAATCAAGATAATGAAAGGTTACTACTTTCAATAGAGCTCGTTCGATAGCATACATGTGAACAGCTTTTGTATGTAAGCAGAAGAAGATCGAAATGTTAAAAACAAGTACTAGTAGATTTCTGCATGACCATCCTTGTTGTGAACTTGCGTTCAAGAGAGTAAATCAATGATCAATTCGAATCGATATATATATATATAAACATATTAAAATTATTCATCATCACTCGTCTTATGAAAGAATGCAGAGCTAATTTTGAGAGAGGTATGTCAATTGAACAGCCTCAGTATGAACAAGGTACTTCTGAATACAATTTAAAGAAGATTCGAAATTGTTTAACTCGTCGTTTGGAGCTGGATGAGTATCCTCGCTAAACTATATGACAAAGGGTTCTCTTATTTAACATAGTGATTGTTATTGAAGTGAAACATTATTTGAATTCGTGTTTGTTTAATGGAAACATCATCGTCAAAGAATAAAAGAATATGAATGCGTAAGAAGTAAAAGTTTTATGTTTTACGATAAAGAAATATCTGTCATGTATTATTTATTGCTATTTTGAAGATCAGGGTTATACTTTATCTTGATGATTATGATCGTTGTAAAATTTGATTGAAATGTTAGAGAAAATATTTAGCACATTTCAGCATTATCCGATTTCTTTCTCACAAGTTGGAAATTTCGAGAAAATTAGTATTGCACGCTGCTAACAAACAAATCAATACCAGTCCTCTTTTTCTTTTATAGGTTTCGATCATCAATATTTTTCTACACATATTGTTCCGTCTTATTTTCGCTGGTAAGCTACATGAAGTAACCAATAATTGTATTTGCATAGAAACTATATGTATCTTCGGTTTATCTCACAGCTGCAACTGACCAGATCAATGCCACGAGTCAAACTGTTCTCCCACCTCCTGAATTACGGTTCTTTGAGGTAGAACCTTGGGCACAGATTGTTGGCATTGCTATTGGCAATCTAATAGGACTTTGTTGCATTATCTGTTGTATAATCTATATCTGCAAAAGAAAGAAAAGTGTCTCAAACTTTTCTCCATCACCTCCATATCACATTCCACCACGCCGATTACCTACACCTCGTCCTGCACGTACTGGACATTTTGAAGATGTATATTATTTAAGTAAAGAAAGAAAATGGATATGGGACTAACTCAAGGGATTCCTAAGATTAGGACTCAAGTTAATAACGTTGACATGTAACAATCAATAATCATTTTTGAATGAAGATGAACAAATTTGTGAATGATAAGAACTTCTGCACTTTCGAAAATATGAATTTGTACTTTCATTGACTATATTTATTTTCTACTTAGAGATGGTCCTTGATGTTTTTCTCTTAAGATGATAGATAACATGCACGAACGATGTTAAACTTTGAAGAAAATTGATATCACATGAAGTCAATTACGAAGTTCTACAACAATCATGACATATTATATGAGCTTAGAGATTAAGAGCTAAGAGTTCACATGATTAAGAACACTATGATGAATACTTTGAATTGTTTAGTGACGAGTAAATTATTTATAGCCTTTAAGGTTATCGCTCGAGTTGGAGTATTGTTTCTATGAGTGAGACATAAACAAGTATGATTGAGAAATTGATGTTCGTGTTCAACCACCTAGACTTTGATTAAATAGAAAAACTTTCTTGTGTCATATTACAACTAGTGGTATCTTCATTAAATAGATATCGTTAATTGATCGAAAAGGGACGTGTCCAGTCAATGACACACTATGAGGAGGCGATATATCTACAATCTACACTATTTCTTCTTCTCCATCAAAGAAATAAATATATCTTTTTTTTGGAATAGTCCACTATGTATTTGTTCCTTATTTTTACATATTTATCATTACTGCTATTGCTCAACTGTACTATTCTAAAGCACAAGAATAAAGATGGAACACCCAACGGAGGTAAATGGTTTTGACAAAGTCATGGTTTTAAGTTTACTTAGAAATACGAAACCAAGAAAAAGCCAAATGATAAAAAGAATAAAAAAAATCTATCTCCTCTAATCTTATTAACAAGAACAGCTAAAATGAATATCATATTCAAAGAAAGTCGTAGAAAGCAAATTGATGAAAATTTTCGTTTCATTCAACAAAATATAACTGCTTCTTTTCAATAATTCATTCTGAAAATATCACTTTTACACATTTTTTTAAAATTTCTAGTAACTAATGAAGTACAAGAATTCAAATAAATTTATAACGTTTCATGTCTATGTTGCAATTACTATTCGTTTTTGTTGTGCTACTTTTGACAACATGGCAGAGTGAAAAAAACTGCCGCATACATGGATTGATGCAATATGTTTTTCTCTCACAGAGAACATTCATAATTTTCATATTCTATTGAATTAGAAGTAACAAAAACATTCGTAACGAGAAAAAAGTTTATTGTTTCATACTTTTTTCACAATGAAAAGTTTCAATCGAATAATAGTTACAATCACTTTTCTATATTTTTCAACGAGTGTCGTATCCGTATATACTTCTAATCATTTACCCCACTCGGCGCATGAACTAACACGTTATTACTAAATATTAACCAATTTAGAGCAGCCTAGTAATTTAAATAAAAATATTGCTGCTGAAACAAAAATGATCATATATTGAATGTGGTATCAAAACGTTTTGGACGTACTGAGTTATTGATTGAAGATGGATTTCTAACACGGTAACAATAGCAACTGATTAGTTATAATTATTTCAAACGTGATAACTATTCTTGCTGTCGTTATCATATTCTTGTTGGCATTACTGAATATATTTATTTTACCTATACTCTGTTATGTACTACATTTCGTTTGCAAAGTATTGTTTTTTTTTTAAAATATCAATCTATATAATAGTATCAATTCAATATTCGTGGCTTATAATTGTCAGTTGTGTCATATTTTTAGCCAAAATATGATTTAAAATAAAAATACATTTTTTAGATAGGAATTATGCTCGTTGAGAACAATTTAGGCTATGCTTCTTTCTTTGAACAAGTGTGACTACTTAGCAACAACAGCGAGAAGCAGCCTATTGTAGCTATAACAACATATTTGAGTTTCGGATTATTGCTATATGGTTTAGAATAATTTACGAATATAAATCCTGAATAATTATTTTGAAATTCCAAATTATACTTCTCCCAATGGACACTGATCGCTACACTTTTAACGTATTTTGAAAATACTATAAAAATAAGATATCTTATAAAATTGTTTTTCGATAGTTATTCGTCGATTCATATTATCCGGAGTAAAAAAAATGTATTCATTTTACGAAGGATTCACTTTCTATAGAAAGAAATTGCTCTAGCCTTTAAAGTTCTCATATATATTTATATAATTCCAACAAAAAATTGTTTCCCTCTCTCTTTAATCGTAAACCAGGACTTCATGTTTGCATGTTCTTTATCATTCTGCAACTATACACAATTTCACCAAAATTGTCAGTGATTAGGAATAAAAGTCTTCGTTTTCTAATAATTTTAATTTCACTCGAGTTTAAAAATATTTTAAGAGGCTCATTCTTCGAATCTTTGATGAATAATCAAATCTCTTCTTAGTATGCTTGATTACCATAATTGTTGTGTTATGCCATTGTTATTGAAAGTAATTATACACTTACTATGATGAATTGTCATTTGTTAAACTTGACCTGTGTAGATCTAAAAATGTGCCCATCGTGCATGAACAAAGAAGTAAGACCAGAATTCTTCAAGTGTTTGTAATGCAACACTCGAACATGTGTTCCTCAGAATAATTGAGCCCATCGTTTACATCATTTTATGTTGATGGATCCTAATAAGAAGAATTATCGTGCATTGGTCTCGTTCGATCGTCTAAATCAACTTTTGATAATAAGATATAAAAATAAACTAAAATTCATTTTCAAATGTTCAGATAGAAGGGGAACCTACACAGTAAAATATTTTGTCTATGCTAATCGATTTTAGTAGTTTTACGTATCTAGAAAAATAACTTGCCTTGATGAAGTGTGACGTTAATAGAATCTCTCTATACAATATTCATAGACGTGCCACCCCAATATATTCGTCTTTCACATAATAAAAGTAACCAAGAATAGCTTCGGCTTATGATAAAATCAATAGGGAAATTCAAATTCTATACAACAAGATATACTTGTTGTTGTTCCTCAATCAAGTGATTGAATAATACATGAGTTTCTATTTTGGAGAAAATACTGGGAATCAATCTCAGAGATTTTTCATAGTGATCTGCTGAAAGACGGCAATCTACTTTTAGTAATAAGAGTAAATAAGAATTCATTGGAAATTCAACTTTGTTAAAATGTAACAAAAAAAAAGAGACGAGCGAATTTTTAAAGATGAAACAGAAGATCCTATTTCTGTTTGATATAGAGTCCTGCAGCCCTACCCTACTCTAAGTTCAAGTAGGGCTGGGGTATCATTTTAAAATCTGTAGAATATTTCAGGGTAAAATTTTCATTATGTTAATATTATCTATTTAAACGCCCGAACCTCTACTATCGAGCAATATCTTCTATTCTAGGGGTATAATCAAAACATACTTACCGGATGATTACTTCGAATCATAGAATAATAAATACCGACAGTTGTACATGCCATTCTTTTATCCTTGCCGATATCGTTTTGAATATCCGTGGTCGATGTAGATTCATCTCCGCAATAAAAAAAAATCTTAAATTACACGACTGCACTGTGAGAAGATGACCCGCTTATGTCAGAAGTCCTCGCTGTAATAGAACAACCCGTCGAAGGAATGATGCGTTGTACACAACCACTGAGTCCCTCTTATTAAATTAATTTCTCGAAAAGCTCGAACTTTATATAGTATATTTGCATCAAAATATGACTATTTTTCAGAGTTTTTAGCTGAGAATTTTAAAATAATTAGATCAGAATTTTGACAAAATAGAAGATTAGATGTTGTCTAATGCGTAGGAATTAAGTACCGTTTGCCTTGTTTTTGTACTGATAACATTCATGGTTCATGTAGTACTATTTTTTTAATTTTAATATTAGCTGTGATGTTCTTTTTACACTATTCTTCAGATTTGCAAAATTTAACTTCATCATTTGATAAATAAATGAAAAAAAATGATGCATGGTATACCGTAATTGTATTTTTTGAATTTAGTACGGTAGGTTAGGGTAGGGGGCAAGGGTACGACTCTCGTAGGGTAGGATAGGGTATAGTAACGCAATTCATACCCTTGCAGGCCTCTTTAGTTTGATGATAATATTACTGTAACATCTAGTAGTTGTTCGTTCACTACATTAGTTTCGTATTTTTCGGTTTAGGCCATTCTGGTTCAATTAACTGTAGATTGTTTTTGAACCTTCTGCAATCGGAGCCCAATTCCAGTCGAATCAATTACGGTTGTTTGTGTATCAAGTGCTGTTTTATCTGTTACTACTGGTTTTTGCGAGACGCATACTGATACGTTTTTGAAAATTCATCTTCCAAACGATATCTCAATCAAAATCCATCGGCTCAAATTAGAACAGGAATATGTTTCTATTGTAGTATGCAACATTTTAACAGTTATAACTGTTACATGACATACTATTTTGTAATTCCATTTAACAAGAACAACACAAACTGTTAGTGGACATTTTGGCATTGATACCACGACGATTCTATTTAAGACATTCATCCAACGGTTTACATTCCATGTTGTCACTCGAAGTTAATTACATATGACGATAGGAACTTGCCAATTTCTAGAAATGCGTTGCCTTAATAAACAATCGGAAACCTAGTTGATAGTTTTAGACATGCCGATATTTTATTATTGTTGAAAATGAGAAAGATGAAATTTCTCATTGTAAAAATAAATGAGTATTGAGCTTTCTTCAAATTGAATGAAATATAAAAAAGACAAAGTCCTTTTTTTCTTGAAGAACAAAAGTGTCCTTCTAGATATTGTTAAGAAATCCATTTGAACAATATTTTCGTAAAAGAACTTTTCTCTGTAGAAAGCATTGAAGTAAAAAAAACTAACAGTAATTCAACTATAATTATTTGTTATATGTGGTTTCAGGAAAAGATTGCATTTGTCAGTGACAGACGGTAATTATGAAAATAATGATATCATCATTTTATCTCATAAGCAGTCGTTATATAAGAAAGAAACGTTTCTCTATTTAATTGAGTTATAGAATAAGATCATTGTATGAATTTGTTAACTATGGGTATCCGCATTTTTTACGAAACAGTTAATTTATGATTTGGAAAAAATAATTTTGAATAATGAGTACATTGATTCGATAGCACTCTTCCAATTTACGGTCGTTGATGTCTACGTAACATCAATAGACGAACAGGTGGCATCATTTTTCTTATTGGATGATTTCGACAGCTAATTTTATGTTTAACACGTGTTTGATTAGTAAACTGGTTATAATTGACTAGACAATCCCAACAGAATCGATATTTACATTTCTCACACGTTATAATATCACAACCACCGTTTTTCTCGATGTTTGCCTGGCATCCGGGACATTTTTTCGAATTTTTTCTAATCCATCTACGTGACTTATTATCGGTGGATGGATAACGACGATCATATTCATCACAAGTTATATCTTCATGCCAACGAATACGATGATAGACACAAGTATCCTTTCCGCATTTCAAACAAGTTATTTTTGAATTTCGCATCGATTCACTGTTATGATATTGACCAGAACCACACCCATGAGCGCACCAATAAAAATTTAACTCATTGTCAAGATCTTGTTTGATTAGATAATTGTCGTATTTTTCAAATAGAATTTTATCATTATTATATAAGAGCGCTTGAAAAATTTCGTCTGAACTCCACTGAGCCGTACAGTCGACTTCGGGACAGAAAACCTGACTACTTATGCTACCATCAAGAATCACTTTGACATTGTAGTATGTGCATTGATTGCAAATAAAGCGAGAAATATGTCTACATGTTGCCGTGTATATAGGATTGAAATTTTCTTCTGGTTGTGCGATGAAACAGATATCACATTCACGCGTTGCTATAGGAACTTCACTACAATGAAGAATATTTTAATCTATAATTTAAGTTCTCTTGAATATTGAACAATTAACGATCAACATAAAGTAGAAAAAAATTTGAAAATGTTCACTAATATTCTAGATCTTTTTTGAAATCATCTATCTGTATAGTTTTCATATTTCGATACCGCTAACGGATTGGCATGACGTGAATAGTTTGAACAGTAAACTGTCTATTGATTCTATTGCTTCTTCAATTATCAAGTCATTTTTTTCGGACCAACACGATGACCAACCGATGTGTATCAAAGAAGTAATAGAAAAGTGTTAAATGTTTTCATTCTATATTTATTTATTTTTCTCTCTGCTAAATTATTGATATTTTCATCTGCTTCTGAATTGTCGTGCTACATCGATTTTCAATATCGGCACGGCCAAACGTTACGGAATTTCAGTTTTTGAGATTGAAGTCTTGGTAACTTCTTTGTAATATAAGCAAACTTTTGGAAATTTTTATCAGAAATAGAGCTTGTTTAGATCTATCACCAATAAAGATTTCATTCGTTTCTCTTCTACTGCAACAGAGTCAAATCACAAAAAGTAACCGTTACGGAATTTCAAAAAAATGTAATCTTTTTTGGAGTGACTAGGAGAAAATCATTTTTATACGAAAGAACGAAGAATTCAAATGAATGTTGCATTCAAAAGTTTTTGAGCTGCTAAGAACCTGGTAGAATATCAGGTCNCGGAATTTCATATTTTCTTTAATGTCTGCAGAGGAAAGTTTCATAGCTTACCATTTCAAACCATAAAGATAAAACTGGTCTACTTTTCTGATACAAGAGTACCATAAAAGCTGTCTTATCTTTCCAATATATTAGTTTTATTCTTACAATAAAATCTCATAAAACCTTTCGACTATTTTTCAGACAAAAATGAAATGTAAAAACGTAAAAGAACTATAAGTTTCGGATGAAATTCGTCGACGGAATTTTATTTTAACATGTGTGGGGAGAAAAATTGGGTCTTATATCACTCCTCTCGTAGTTTACAACAAGTTTGATATTCTGTTGATAGCAAACTTCCGATTTCCGGAACGTTCTCTATCGCTTTCCAATTTTAAAACTTCCCCAGACGAGAGCGCTGATCCTTGGCCGTGCCCATATCTCATTTCGAACTTTACACGAATTTCTAGATTGTTCATGTAGACATTGACCAACTTTCTGTCATGTTCTATCTTGAAAAAACTACTTATTTTAAGCAAAACATAGAAGTTCAAAAACTGTTAAAGTTCTAGAATTTTCTACTAACTGTTCGATGAATATTTCATAATTCTACAAGTGATAGCTACTGAGTTTTGCTCATCACACGATTTTATTTTCGAACTTGTGATGATTACTCTTATGAGCGTTCTTTATGTTTCATGTGAGTACCGTACTTAATTTATGAAAGTCTTGTTTTAAAAACTTAGTCCCTGCCAAATAAAATGTACTACGCTTGAAATTGTTTTTTTTTATGTAAACAGATTCGTATCTACAAGTAGAAATATACAACTGCAAATATATATTCATAGTTATCACAAGAAATCATAGAAAAGCAATTTAATTACAGATCATTTTGTCGAACTTACATTTGCTCCACAATAGTATTATTTTCTGGCATCAAAAGCTTTTTATCTTCAGACAGTGTAGTTTGATCATATTGTAAGTCGTGCTAAAAAGAAGTATGAACTTAGAAATAAGCAAATGAATTCGATTTAAATCACTTGATGCGTCGTAATGTCATCATTTTGATAACCATCGTCTATAAAAAGAAAAAGAATGAATACATTTGAAGTTATTTTGTTCTTTATCTAATGTCTCTTTTACATTTATTCTTTATGATTGAATGATGAATTTATATCAATATCGGTATCTTCTTTACGCTCTGATACGTCTAAGACGAAGACTATTTAGATATTGAAAGTGTATAGTCATCTAAACCAATGCTCTATTTATTTAAACGAATTCATATTGAACTTTACACAATGGAGAGAATAACTATTAGATCAAAACCGCAAACCTTTCGATATTAAGTACGTTACCAATCTTTATCATCGTATCCATTCGTAATTCGACGAGCGTCTATAGATAATGGATTTCTTACGTTCAACGAAAGCGAAAGTCTTTATTTTACAAAAACATGCGATCTACTGTAATTAGGAATTTTCTTAACAATGATTATAGAAGTATATTATTACTGATCAGCAATAGGCATTCATGATCCTTCATTTATACAAGCTGTAATAAGTAGGAAATCATTTTACGATTCTCTAATATATTTCTCACTGGGCTAGTAGATTTCGGTTTTCGTGGATGTTATCAATCTATTCTACTTTAAAAAGTAACACTTGGTAGGAAATTAGAAGCTCAAGAGGAAAACACAGAAGAGATTCAATAATAAGATTGAAATAGAAGGCTGCAAGTCATCACTGAGACATAAATTGCATGAAATAAAGAAATAATAAATACGGTGAACATGTTCCATTTCTTATCTTATCTTTTTTTCTTTTTAGAAAAGCAATAGTTTGATGCATGGTTCATTTCTTCAGAACAGGTATCCAACATAAAAGCATATTCAAGGTGCCAAGTAAAACTGAATGCACGTATACAATTCACAATGCATCAATCGCCGATAATGGAACGTATTTTTTAACATCTTCTATGAACGGACTGTATAATGGACAGGAGGAAAAGTTTTGCATTCGAGTTCAGTATATTATCAAAAATGAATAATTCATTCCTTTCGATGAAATTGATGTAATCGATTCACTAAAAAATACTTTCATCAGTAGTGATGACTGGTTCTCCATTGATTTACATCAGTGACTTCAAGTACCTTGGATATAGTTGAACTAGTAAGTTATACGGGTGTGAATCTGTTTAGAAAATGTTCTCCTGTCAAAAGTGAAATTGAATTAGTTTAAACGGAGTAGATTAATCATCACCAGTGTACCTAAACTATTCTTCTTTTTTTGACTTTTTTGCCTTTAACAAAATTCGACAAGCACACCAAATTAAAAATAGACAACAACTTACAGTTTGTTTTCATGTCATGATCGTCGATATTAGATGACTCTAAAACATTGAAAGTACGCAATAAACATATTGGAAATTAGATTGTGGTTTTTTCCTTACGAATAGATGATGCTGCCTGAACACGATCTTTTGTTTTTCGTTTTCTTCTATTCACTCTTGAATGTTGATGACCGACCAGTGAATTTCGCGAGTGGGTCTTTTCTTCCGACGTCTGTTCATGCGTGTCAAAATGCTGACGATCGATATCTCCACGCTTCCTTATAGAATCTTCGATTGAAAATGAACTCTAGATTTTTTTTTCTCAAGCGACAATAAAAGAAACAACCTGTTTGAAAATTGGCCATAGTCAATGATCCAATATTAACAGCGAGTTGATCATCTTCAAAATATTTATCAAAGTTCACTATAGATACATTTGGTACAGTAGTAGGAAAATAATCTAGTTGATTTGAATGACGTTGATGAAGAATATCAAGCGGTTTTATATCATCGAAATTAGTATATACTTCTATTGAAGACTGATGTGTAGGATATTTTGCATAGGATTGGTCGACCAATGGCACGGGTGAATACTCTATGTATTCAACATAGTTTGAAGTTCGATGAGAAATCTTTTGAGATCGAGGTATTTGTCGAACAGTCAAGTCAAGAACAGAATTATGCTTGTGAACATCTGATTCGTCAATTATTCGTTGTCTACGTTTCGGTTTTTCAGATATCACTGCGTGATGCGAATGAAGATTTTGTTGTGTTGTAAGTTGTGTCATTGATGAAGTATGATGTAAATCTATTTGTGATGGTTTTTTATGTCTTGTTTTATAATTAATTTGAGATGTCGGTGAGCGATGGTTCAATAGGTCTTGTGCACTAGAACTAAACGGTTAAATATGTTCGTAATCCTTTTTTGTTGTTTTTTTCTTGAAATAGATATGAACTTCATACATTTTCGTTTGCATTCTTGGAACTCGAACTTTTCAGCGATTGGTTCTGTTTGGATTCTTGCAATGGATGATTTCGATCGGTATTTATTGATTTCCTAAAAGTTAAAGATTTGCTGGAATCTAAAACATCCAATAATACGAGATCTTCACTTTCATCTTCATGTACTACTGAAGTAGACGAAATTTTCCGAAAATTTGTTTAAACGCATAAGAAGGGAGAAAAATGAACGGTGTTCGCTTATACAGCCGGGGAATCTCGATTGTCATTGAAACATGCCAAATTCTTTTCCCATTTTTATCTGTTTAGTGAATGTGTTATCCAACATGTGATTTTTTTTTGTAAGAAATACAAGATCGATACAAAAAGAATTGTCCTTTAATGATTTGATGCTTCGTCCTCTTTTCTCAAAGATGAAAGTTGGAACTAATCTATTTTGTTTTCGAACTAACGTGGGAACCTTGTTAAGTGATACGAAGCTAGTTTCTAATGAGAAATGGAATTTTTCTTGAAAGACTTCAGTTTTCTAGTCCACTTATATTTCGGTGTGCCGTAGAAAAGTCGAAAGGAAAAATATAAGGGGAAAAATGTCGAAAGGGAAAAATATCGAAAAGAAAATGGGCGAATGAAAAAATATCGAAACGGAATAATGCCGAAAAAAAGTGTGAAACGGGGAAAAATGTCGAAAAAAATATA
>OENT01001391.1:12134-35345 GCA_900239685.1 Rotaria macrura | reverse complement strand
TTTTTGAAAAAATCCCTGTACCACCCCTCAGGGATTGTTTGGTGAAAAATGACAATTTTTTCAATAACTCAGCCATTTCTCGACGGATCCTTCTCATCTTCGAACTTGACCTAGATATTGATGAGACAATTCTGTGCACAAAATTTCAACTCAATCGAATGTAATTGTGAAAAGTTATCGAATAAACGGACGGACGGACACACTGACCGATTTTAGTAGTGTACTCACTTTTTGAGTACACAAAAAACGAATCTCTGACAAATTGGATATGAACTATAGTTCAAATTTGTCGTTTTCTATAGTTTCTTACCGATCTTTCACTTGTAAAAGATAACAAACAATCGAATAGGCACCACAACTTTGCACAAAATTTTTAACTGCTGTTAAAAATTCTTCACTTCGTTCTGTGCCGAATTCGCGTAGGAAATAATTTCTCAATGATAATTTTGAATTCTTTTTTATTTGATGAAGTGATACGGCATTTAGAATTGGTTCAATCAAACCTATACGGAAAGAAAACAAAGTGATTCATCAAGTATTTCGTTTTCCATTTACCACTATTATTGGACAAGACAAGAATATTAATTGGACGTATGAATACTGGTACATGTTCAATAGCCCAAATTTCTTTCAATCGAACCATAAATTGATATGCAAGTAATTCATGACGAAGATCATCGCCACATTTAACAATAGCTGCAACAAGTCTCCAATTTCTTAGATGACCATAGGGTGATGATTGTCGAATTCGTTGTTCTTTTACATCCCATGGTTCTTTTAATGTAGCTGCTGATGGATCTTCAGGATCACGCTGTTAAGAAAAAAAAACACAACATATAAAAATAAGAGCGAACTATTTTGCTATTCACTCACATCGAATAAAATCGGTCCTGTTGTTTTGACTTCTGTCAATCGTTTTCGAATTTCTGATGGCATAATTTCTTGTTGACTCAAATGACTTTCTGTTGAACGTATAGATTGCGTTTCAGGATTGATATTCATTGTATGATTCGAACGATAGCCAATTAGACCATTCCGTCTTGATGCAGACTGTAGTTGTTGTTGTAGTTGATGTTGTTGTTGTTGTTGCAATTGTTGCTGTTGTTGTTGTTGTTGATCATCGCCGGTAACTTCATCACTTGTTGACCAAATATCAGCATCTTCACTGTTAATAAATGATCGATACGAATCGATTAATTCTGAATCAAGACTTTGTGTTTCACAATTCAAATAGCCACCAATTGTTGCACTAACGGGTGGTGTCTGATGATTGATGACATGATCGGCAAGATTTTCTTCTGATCGAGTTGAACGTAATTTTGAATCGTTTTGTTTTATTGGTAATGGAGATGCAAATACATTGTCACATAGAACAATTTCGATATAGACGATGTAAGGTGCCTATTAAAAACCGAAAACTGTTTCTACATAGTTCATATTTTTATTTGATACATACGCGATCTCGAGAATTTAGTACAGTTGATTCTGTATAAGCTATTCGAACGACATGATGTGGAAATTTATAAAATGGAATCCAGACTCGTGCTGGTAAATTCATATTCATTCTTTTCATTTCACCAATTAAATTTTGTGCTAAAATTAATATTCGATGATGAATTCAAAAGTTCCAATGAACGAAACTATTTACTTTTTTTCTCTTTTGTTGGTACATGTGGTAATTTTTTTCCAATGTTAATTAATGCTGTCATAAATTCTCTTACTGGAGCTAATCGTGGAGCCTAGTTTTTTAATCATATAAAGAATATGCATATTTAGTAATACTACCAATATAAACTATGATAAAAAGCTCGGGAGAGAAATTTCCATGTCAAACTTTGAAGGACAGTCGAAATTTATCGGACGCGAGGATACATCATTCAAATATACTTTAAATCATGGAACGTCTCGATAAAAGAAATTTATTGTAAGATCCTCTACCTGAATTGCTTGGAATAGTTTAATGATGATCAAGTTGTATGACATATTAGACTTTCAAATAGTGCACTTCTGTATGACCCCAAAACTTATTTCGAGGTAACTATAGCAAGCGACAAAATCAATCTCATAGATATGACTGGTAGAAATGATTGCTACGGTCTATCCTAATAAATGGAATATATTGTATTCGATTAAAACTTCACAAAGTTACATCATGTGATTTTGTAGAATCATTTATAATCGTATTAATTTGTTAGAAGAGAACAACTACAAAATACGAAACGGATAGAGTAACGGTTGTGCAATCATGTTGCTCTATATTCAACGTTTTAAAATGCAAAGCATTGAAAAAACGATTTCGTAATTTTGGTCAGATTTTTTCAATCGGAAAATATTTATTTGAGTTTCTTCTTCATCATCATGAGCTGTTGTTTGAGAATTTAGTTGAATATTTTACAGAAAATTTCTGTCCTATTTCAAATGATATCATGTGATCAAGGGTGATGAATAATGCAGACGATAGGATTGAAGCGTTCGTTTCAGTTTTTCTAAAAAATACATAGGGATCGTATTTTGTGCTACCAGACTTCACTAATGAAAACAAAGTTACAGAATCTCTTTTCATTACTGTGCATTTGATGAATATCTTTACAAAAACTTAGAATAATTTAATGTTGATGCATAGTACGAACAGATTTGATAGAAATTTTAGAGAATCATTTGAAATACCGCTATTTATAAACGTAGTCCGAATCTTGTTTAACACATATTCTAGCTCTACTTGTGATATGCCATCGATAAGAACAGCTATACTTACATTACATGTACATTCTCGTCGTCGAAAACCATTGACACTTTCGAAACACATACAATTATTATCGAAAGCACGGCCTGAATTAAGATCACCTAAACAAAGTCTTGGTTGACGACGATGTTTGCCTGTTTCACCATTCATAAGCGGTAATGAACGTTCTTAAAGAATAAAAAGATCAATTCAACAAGCAAATGAAATAAATCAACCCGAAAGACATTATTTTTTATGGTTAATAAACTATCACTCTTTTGTTAGTTCAAACAAATATCTCAAACATTTAACTTACTATAGCGTGATAGTATAAGGCCTACATGTCATATTTGATTTAGTCATATTTATAAAATATATTTAGAGTTATTTTTCAAGATTTTATACCTGAAACATCACTTCGAGATTTTTGATGTCCTCGTTTTTTATTCATCGATGACATAAGATTATCTTGACTTAATGCACGTTCGGATTTTGTATCATCGTCTTGATTATTAACATTCTCATTTTCTTCTTCATCAAGTCGATGATGATTATTGCCTAAATTATTGATTGTTGTTGGTTTGTAACATATTTTGGGTTTATATTTTTCATATAGGATATCAAATAAAAGTCGAACAGCAGCATTTGGTTTTTTTGCTACTTTCATTTGTTCAGCTACGTACGCATCAAGTAACCATGCACATTGTAGAGAAAAATCAACACTTTGCGAACATCTAAAACAAATCGATAAAGTTTTATGCAGCAAAAATTTAATTTTTTCATTTTTCTTTGAATAGACGAATTCGTTCTTCATTAGAAATTTTAGGGGGAATCCATAGAGTTCAAAAAATGTCGCTAAACAGACATCTCTGGTGCACGAGCAAAACATAAGAAAATTAAAAAAAAAGAAAAACTTTGCTGAGTTCTTAGCATTGATCCAGAAGTCATCGAAAACTTAATGGCAATAGTAGAAGTCGATTAGAACCGTTAATAGAATTGTAACACTAGGAATCCAAATTTTATTCCATCATCCGATTTCCAATAGCAGACAGTCGGAGAGTATTGGGAAAAAATAAACGACTGGAATAACAATATTGGTCAGGAAGAATATTATGACCCTATTCGCTTGTAATCCTCCTGAAATGATTTTACACGAGGGTGTCAATTAGAATAGCAACTCTCGACAGTGTAGAACACAAATAACAGTTGAAGTAGATTAACTAGTTTCTATTTTTTTGTGTTGATTCTAAATTTTCTACTATGAAATTCTTTTGATTATATCATTATTTACCTTATTGTTATATAATTATGAATAAAATTAGATATTGATTGTATATGAATATACATATTAATCAATTGTGGTAAATAAAAATCAAGTTCATCATCAGGATAATCGAATAATTTTCTACCAAGAAATTCTTGTACCATAGGTTCTTTAGTACTAAATAAATATGATATAACAATCGATACCGTACATACAGTTGAGTCAAATAAACGTAAAAGACCAGGATGTTTTAATGATAGATGTTCTGTTGTAGATGTCGTTTCTGCTGCTGCTGCTGCTGCTGTTGAATATATTTCATTAGAAAATGTTACCGTCTTCTCGATCGGGGATAGAGCAGTAGGTGTTGTTGATAATTCATTCTCAGTTGATTCATGTTCATCTTCGATTATTTTAATTTTATCAATGGCTATTGGAATAGATTGAGGAACTATACTGTTATGCGTTGGTATAGTCTTTTGAGCATGTCGACGAAAGAACATCATCTTGAAAGTATATACTGAAGGGAAGTCTTCAGCATAGTCAACATCTGAAATATTAATGAAACGAAATTGGGCTAGGATCTTGATTTTTATTAAAATGAGAGAAGGAACAGAAGCAGAAAAAGAGAGAAAAAAAATATATATAATTAACAAACAAACAAAAAGTGTAAATCATGTTTATTATCTAATAGTTATGCCCATTTTTAACGGACTAGTTTAAAAATCATCCTCGTCATCAGCCATTTCTTTAGCATATTCTAATTCTTCTTGTTCACGTTCACGGCGTTCCTTAATTAAATCAAAAGATGAATTTTAAAACATGTTCCAATCGAAAGAAGAAACTATGATGTTATTTACTTGAGCTGTTTCTAATTCTTCATGATATTTCTTTGGTGGATAGCGCATAGCTTTTACAGCTTCATTATGAACTTTAAGACAGAATTCGATACGTTGATGAAATGCATTCATTGGTTCACGTGTTGTGTAAACATCAATGATCTCACGTGATTGTACATAACCTTGTTCATGATTTATACTTGCTTCAATGACACCATCACGGATTGCCTATGGAATGGAAAAATTCCTTAGCGAACATAAATGGTTTTTTTGTACAATCCGAAAAAGAGAAAACATTAAACAACGAGATAAATAGTTTCGAGGGGTCAATTTTCAAAATCGTATTATTTACTTTCTACTGTCGATAGAACGCAACGAATATTCATTATAACTTTGAAATTACCAAGGTCTATAGTCGTATTCTGCTCTATTTCGAACGTAAAGAATCAACCACATTATTTTGCTCACGTGGCAATGTTGTTCTTTTACTCTGTTATTTATTTAAATATTAGACATATAAAAAAGAACGTAATTTTCAATATGAAGATTAGAAAGAAGTATGTTTCGTCTTCGTCTGTTATGTCCAATTTTCAAGACATACAACTAGTGCTATTCTGATATACATTACATAGAGATAGCCTTCCGTCATATACAAAACAATTCAGTCCTACATTTAGTATATTATTGATATTCAAATATTTAGAATATAGGCGTCGTTACAACTCCTACGTATGTTGATTGAATGAAGTCAATTAAAATACATTTACTATTCGTGTACCATTCATATATCGAACTAGGAATTCTATCGATTGACTGATATTAAACGTACTTTAGCTACGATATATTCAGCATCTTCAGGTGAATCAAGTTGTAATTTTTGAGCAACATCACTGAAAGATATTTTTGCATACGATAAACTTATCATTTTAATTCCTGTTTTGATAACGTTGTGTCGTAATCTAGAATATTGTTTTGTTTAAGAAAACAAAAACTGAATTGTTCGAACATACCGGATAATGAGTGACCAAGTTTTTTCTTGTTGAAAACGATCAGAAAATGTATCGAGAACTTCTTTGAATCGGCTTAAATTACCAGCACGAACAGCTAAATACAATTTGTTTGTTTTTTTTGAAAAAAAAATTATACACGTTCGAATCATGACAATCAATTGTTGACATACCTAATGTCAATTGATAGTACGGATCTAATGAACGTTTAAGTTGAGGATTTTTAAATGTTGCTTTGTCTGGAATATCTCCAAGAAGTAATTCAACAGTAATAAGAAATTTAGAAGCCTGCGAAAGAATATGTTTCAATACAAATATCTATCTAATTCTTTATGTACTTACATTCTGACGAAAACCAACAGCTGTTTGTTGCGGAGCTTTTCTTATAGCAGTTAATAAATTTTGATGAGCTTTAGTATATTCCAATTGCATAGCACGTATTCGACCTAGAAACAGAAATATATTAAATACTATCGAAAGAAATTCTCTATATGTTAGCATAGAAATTTTTACCAAGGTAGTAAAGATATCTTGCCCATTCATTATTTGATGCATGATCAGGAAACACCGATTTAAGGACGAGCTTTTGTGCTTGACTGTATAAATTATAATGAAGATAATTTCTTAATAATAAATTAATTAATACAGCTGTTCCTTCGAAATCATTACGTAAAGTCGCCGTACGTAGTCGACTATGTAAGAATCTGAAGAAAATAAAAACTTTTCACACATTACAAAGAAAAAAAAGAATCTTTGATGTCGTTCAATATTACGGTCGTATTGTGTCAAGAATATTGTTTAATTCAAATACACGTGCATAATAAAAGTAACATTTTGCTGCTACTAGATCCAAAGTACGACGATTCAATACAATTGTTTTATCAACAAGTCGTTTAGCACAATCGAGAGCCTTCGAGAGAAAAAAAATTATGTACAAACTAAATTGAATGAAACACTGGAAGGATAATTATGTCGTACAGTTTTCAATGAATTTCGATCAATTAAATGAAGAAGTACAATTAAATGAATGTATAAATCAACTTCAGGCAATGCAACTGCACGTGCTCTTGATGTTTGCGGACGTGATGTTAATTGTTTTTCATTCGTTGTTACAGGTGTACTTATTTTTCCTATGTCAACATCCATTGGCTGAAAAATACATTTCGAACAAATTTTTAAATTTTGTTGTTTTTCTTCTTCACGTTAATATGATTGTAGAAATACCTGTGACACGGGTTGAATGAATCCAAGAAGAATTTCTCGTTCGTTCGAATTCGATCCGTAATAGAAACAAATAAGACGACGTAGAACATCTTCATTGAGACGTTTTCGTGTTGTTGCAAGTGCACGTAGTACACGAAGAATAAATCTTGGTTCTTTCGAATTAACAGCTTTTTCAATCGTACGAACTTGTTCTTTAATATCTAGTTTATGTAATGAGAAATTTATGGTATGTAAAGTAGATATATATATATATAGAGAGAGAGAGAGAGTTTTTTTTTTGTTTCAATTAAAAATATTATATTAACCATCTAATGTTAATGTAACCGCATCTTTGGATGTCGCTGTTGTGTTTGGTACATTTGAACTAGGCGTTGCATCGACTTCTTTCATTTCAATATCGTGGGATTCAACCATGTTGGTTTAGAATATTTATAGAATATAGAAGAGAATCTAAACAAATTAGATAATCGAAAAGCCTTGATTTCAAAAAAAATGAAAGAGAAAAAAAGAAACTTTGAAGTCATGAAAACTATGAATCATTAGAAAGAACAAATAAACAACTTTGATTAATTGGCTGAAATGGACTCATCAATCATAGATGATCAAAAGATGTCGCGCGTAGAGATTTTAAGCGGTTCGACTATAAGTAAGTAAGGTAATTAGCATTGGGTTTTCTTCGAAATTTTATTATTTGCACACATAGATGGGTGACTATTGGATGAAAATGCATTTGTGTACCTTTTTCTTGTTGAAATATTTGATTTGCTGGCGAAGAAAAATAATGACAATTAAAGTTCTGAAACACTGGGCGGAAATTCTTCCTTCTTGTTGTGGGGATCTCATAATGAAAGTTTTTTTTATAATTTGCATTGAAGATACCGTTAACGATAAGTTCATAGATAAATCTCTTGTCAAGACATTCGTTTACCTTTCTATGTGATGCTCAAAAGCTTGATACCAAAACGAGGATTCAATATGGGACAATAATTTCTCATCAATTTAATGTGCATCTGTGTTACAGACATTTTCAACCAATCTACCATTGCCTTTAAGATTATATAAAGCAATGGAAGTTCTTTGTATTTTCAAGATAGTCTTCATTCCTATCAAATGAAACCAACAAATATCCGTCATACAGTTTGAAATACATATCTTACACAAAGTCGATGAATGCTGATTCTGGTTTGTGTGATTTTATTTTCTAGATTGCTTAAGAGTATTCAGCTATGTGTATTGACCGATGCGAGTATAAGTTCATCTAAGACGATCCACACGCATACGATGTAATAAAATTCTACTTATCTTCAACGGTTTTTAAAAATTTTTGAGTTTAGATGTTTAGAATTTGTGTGGTTGTCACTTTTTTCCTACTGAATTGGTTAAATCATGTGTTTTAAATGGAACTCAAAGGTGCTACTTACTCTTATAAAAGTTGTTCGATACCTATGTCAATTCAGGGACCCAAATATGAGGTTTTGCTTCTTCGAAAACTAGTAAACTCTATGAAAGTGTCTGGGTGGGCAAACAAAGCCAAGAACAGGAAAGAATCGAATACGAAAGAGTCATGCATCTTTTCTGAAAGAAAAACAACCGTCCTTGACTTCATTGTGCTAAAAGGCTTTCTTCTTGCTAGTGAAGTGTATTTTCCTATATGTAAATCTCACATACAAATTAACATAGACAGCAAAGCCAATAGGTTTAGGAAGACTTTAATGTTTGAAAAGGCTTTATATATCTCATCCTACGTATGTGTTTTGTTAACAAGAACTCTTTAAACAAGATTTGTCTGGTGTTTTCATGAAGGGTATATTACGTTGGATGTTAGCTAGCCTATAAGTATCAATTTATTTTTCTAAACATCTCCATCTGTGATCGTTAATGATTTGTTGATAGCGAAGAATAGTCAACCAATTCAATTCGTCTGCAGTGTCTCGTTCTCGTAGTGTATTTGATCATAAAAGTTTTTGTAGTCGCTTCAGTATTATAAAAAGAAATGAAATGACAAAAGGCATGCTACTTACTCTCGAATGAAACAAAGACATGTATGTACTAGTTCATGATCGTGCAGTAAGTTCAAACATATTTTCAATTTGATTTAACTTGTGATTAGTGGTGGCGGAGCCATTGAGATCGGTGAGGCTTGAGCCTCACCTAGCTTTTAAATGGAGAGGCTCAGCCTCACTTGATTTCGGAGTGAATATTGTTATTTTTTATTCAAAGAATGTATTATGTTAAGCACCTGACACGTTCAGATACATATTCTCACATATATCTATGTTCACAAGTCAATATTCTTGACTCTATTCTTTCCAAAATCGTTTTTTGCTGAGTAATCTGTCAAGATTCTATTTAGTCTTGAAGTTCAGTCAGGATTCTTTCTATCGATGAAAGAAAAATAGAATGATTCTTAACAGAATAGCAAGAGGAGTATCATTCTGCTGTTCTTTACATTCTATATAAATTTCTAATACTCATTTTATCGTGCATTCGTTCACACAAAGCCAACCCGTTAATATGATGAAATTTATTAGTTTATTTAGCTTCTTTTAAGTCTATAAATGATGAACTTGACGAAGAAGATGTGTAGTAGTGAGCAGTTGCTGAATATTTCAATAGATTTTTATCTTTTCTCGAAACACTGTCATTTCTCTAGTAAAATTGTCAGTTTCATAACTGCCTTTGTTCGCATTTTTTGTCGTGTCATTACTTGTATCATTCTGTAATTTTTGTCATTTGTCTTAAGTATTGAAATAAAATTTACCATTCTAGCACTATTTTTTTCAGTTATATTTTTATCGTGAAAACTATTTACTAACAATAACGTTGATGACGACAAATCATGTTATAGTACACGCACTAATTCAAAAAAAGAATATAAGAATCTGATCAGATTAGCCACGAAAAAACCGTAGACTATACTGAAAAGAGTCAGCCCAAGACTTCAAGAATTGTAAGATTCTTTGCAGATTCGAGATTTCTTGCCTATAGTCATCGAAGATATAAAACAAAAATCTTCACAGATTTCTCAGCAAAACAAGAATCTGGAAAGAATAGAGACAAGAATATTGACTTGTCGACGTACATATTTTGTATATATAGTTTTTTTTCTTCATTTGGACCTTTCTCTTTTTGTGTTGCTTAGATATTTTGCCTCTTTTTCATGTTTTCTTCCCAACGTGGTTAGTGTTTTCCTAGCTGGTTTATGAACACCGTGAAAAAGAGGAAACAAAAAAGGTCAACAGAATATACTAAATCGACAGCTGATTTATCAGCGTCGATCAACAATGAAAATAGTGAAGAAATTCCACATGAAGATACATCACCTATCGTTGTCGATGATGAGCCAGAAGAACAGTTATCAAATTGTGAATTAGTCCGTTGTGCGTCATCAATAGTGAACGTGTCGGCGACCAGATCCGAATCGCAATCAACATCGACGAAAGGGAAATGGTCGTCTCAAGCATCATGGTTGAAAAATTTCCCCTAGCTTACTTCATGTAAAAATATTTTGAGCCTCACCTAGTTTGACGACGCTCCACCGCCCCTGCTTGGGATTCAAATGTCTTAGAGAGTAGTATTCACACGAGAATTTTCACAATGCGCAATAGAAGGCCATAATAAACTTTTGATGATATGAACCGAAGAAAAAGTTTCTTTTTATTACAATGCAAGTAATGAAATGAAGGAGCCCAAGTATCTCATGATTGTCTGAGAAAAGATTTTGAACCCTGCCCTAGATTAAAATCGTTCCACCACTACCTATCCGAGTACAGTATAATAATTCTTGACGTACTGTTGTGATTCGTTGACTAACGTGATCCCCTTGTTATACTATACTCCCGTTCTTGATAGTGCGTGAGTTTTTCGTCAAAATTGAAAGAAATATCTTCCAAAAGAACAGAGGTGTTCCATCGCAAAAATGCGAATCTTTCACTAACGATTACGGTATGCGACTCTTTCGCGCCAGTGTCACTACTGTCGTCATATAAAAAAATTGAATTACGCAATAAATTTGTCCATGTGACACCATCTGTCAGTACTTCCTATTGGTTAAGCGGAATAGCAAATAAATTCTATTGTTCTCTAACGAATCATATTCATTTAAAAACGTTGGATCAAAATAAACTGTCACGATGCCGCCTAAGAAAAATTCTCAAGTAGTAATCAGTACTCAATCATCGATTAACATAAGTAGTTCAGAAGATCATGACGATGACGATAATCGTATCTATGAAGAAGATAGCAATTTTCGACAAATGGTTTGTGCATCGATTCAATATATATTAGTTCATAGTTCAAAATTGCAAGTTATCAAACGTCTTGAATGGATCAATACAGTACTTCGACCTATGGCAAATGATGGTCGAAAATATTTTCCAGCTGTACATAAGCATGTTGTTAAAATTTTACATGATACTTTTGGTTATAAACTTGTTCTCGATGATAAACATGATGGTAAGAAAACTTATGTATAAAAGATGTTGCCATTAATGTTGACATGTTTTCAATGAAGGTTATGTATTAGTCAATGCATTACAGAATGGTCCACTTGAACATCGACCATTGGCAAATGCAAATCAATATTCTAAATATGCATTATTAATGATTATAGTGACATGTTTAAAACGAGCCGGTGGTGAAATGACATCAATCGATTTTTGGGGAATACTAGGTGAAACATTTTCTATTCGTAATGAGGAATCAACACGTTTAACAATAAATCATCATAAGATATTTGGTGATGTACAAAAATTAATTAAAACAGATTTTGTTAAAGAAGGTTATTTGATATTCGAACAAGCAAAAGATTTTACCGGTGATACACCAACACAAACAGTTAAACTTGGTCTTCGTGCACAAGAAGAATTTCCTGATGAGACACTTGAGAAATTTATTGAAAAAGTTGAAGATTATGGAGTTGAAAGTGATAGAGAAGATGAAAATGATGCTATGGATGAAGATAATTAGTTAATTAGTTTAATTTTCATCATTTATTTTTTGTTCTAGATGAAAACTCATAGTTTCGATCAAGTTAAGATTCAATTTGAGAAGGTTAATTGAACATGTTCGTTATTGAACGATAAAAATTTCAAATTTTGCTTGTTTATTTTTTGTTGTTATTGTTATTTAGTTTCTATCGTTAATTCGAAATGTTTTGACATCGGAGAATGAAATCAATGTCATACAAAATAAACTTCGACGTCATTTTAACACGGCGGCATCGGATTATTTATGTTCAAATGAATTTACTGTATCATTGAATCAAATTCAAAATGTATTTATTGAAAATAAAAAATCAACTAAATATTTTACATTATTAGCTTCATTTGATGAGCAACTCAAACAACATTCTATTAAAACATCAAAGTAAATAATAAGATATTCTATGAAACTATAACAAATGTTTTAGACACGATCTCACCATTTAATTGATAATGAATCGTACTCGAGTAATCTTTCGTTCTTTTCATAGAACTGAAACGTTTCTTTTTCTCTGAACTACAATGTAAGAGACAGACCTCAGTAGAAATCAACAATGTAACAAATACAGCTCAACATACTCTAATTAAGCTTTACAAAGTTGATTTTCGTAGTGTTAATACGGTTATACAAAACGATCTTGAAGTTCGAGTGCGCTTGCTTCAACTTTGATTTCCTGTGAAAACTGATCTCGAATTAAAACGAGTCTAAAGTGAATTTTGTATGAAGTCGAAAAAAGAAACATAACGCTGTAACATTTTTTTTTGTCCATTCGATTGATATCATTGCAATCGAATGTTTCTATTTTTGAATGGACTATGTATGCTCTTAGATCTTTTGCTCAGACGTTCTTCGATTTTATTTCAATTTTAATCGACAACATCGATATTCGCCTTCTGAGATATTGAAGTTCCAGAAAGAAAACTCAAGCATTTAATATAGATATGAGTCATGTTTAGGACATCTCAGGATGATAACATTTTAATTACAAATAGATATATTCGCGGGGATAACTCTCTTTTTGTGGGTTTCATATGTCGATAGAGTGTACACATCATGTTGCATTCACTCTATATTTTATGAATTAGTCAAGCCGAGCAACATTGAAAATTAAAAAAAACTAAGCGTTTTTTTAGAGATTTTTCATTAGAAAAGTAAATAAGCAGTCTAAATTTAGTTGCTATATGATGCTTGTCATATGAAATTTATCGCTCAATTATATATAATGAAGGTAGTACTAAAAGTTAAGTTTTTGAGAAAAAAATCTAGTGCATCGGATTTTTTGTAAAATTTTAGTCAGTTTGTTGACTGATACTTTGTAAATAGTTCATAGAAATTTTTTAATAGATTAAGTTTTATTAAGAAAAGATTAAAACTAATAGACGGCACCATGTCTCAATGATCGTGTTACTTGGACAAGCCGATAACTATAATGTGTCATGTATGGAGTTTTTTGGTATAAATGACAGCTTGAAGAAATGATTAGCATCGTGTTTCATGTTTTAGTTGGCCATGAATGGTACTAATCGCTTTTTTTGTTCGTCTAAGCATTGATAATGTTCAACGAACACTTATGAAGACAAATGGTCTGTACAGACTCAACTACGACTCTGACAGGTGTTGTTCTCTAGTCGCACTATGTTATTATAGAATACAAAAAACCGAAATATATCGTGCAAACATTAATCTGTTTTTCCAAAATGATCGATTGTAACTCGAAGAGTTCGTTCCTTGAGTATATGCACATTTCATCAGTATTGAATCTTAACATACTAATTTGAATCTCGAAAATTTTAGTCGTGCTTTCTGATGATGATCATATGAAAGTTGTTTAAAAATTAAATTATATCATTTAAACAGACAAAACTTTTCGAAAACTTTTGTATTGACAGCGTAGTCTTAAAGTTCGTAATATCGCAAAAGATGCTCTAGACAATTTCTTCACTTAGTATGAAAACGTACTCAACAACTTTTACTATCATTCCCTACATGAACTCTAGAACTGTTGTTTGTAATCAATTAGATTTATTAAATCTTACAATATAATATACAGTGATGTGCATACTGAAATTGCCCACGTTATTTGTATTACCGCTCTAATAAAGAACATTGTTTTTTTCAGTATAGTTTGAAGAGTACAAAAAATGTAGAACGAAATTTCTTTTTTTTTCCGATTATCGAAATCCATACTTGTTGAAATTATGTCTAATGGACACCAGTTTTCAACATCCTCCCTAATTTTCTAATGGAAAAAAAGGATGGTCGATTTTCCCCTCTTAATCTGAAATTTTCGAATTTCTTTTATTTACGTTTCTAAATTCTTTGTTGTTTTTTCCTCTCGTTTCAACAGTGTATGTCCGACGTGGAACTAATCTCCGATTTTTTCGGTGACTTTGAATTTTTAGAATTCTCTTGTGTATTTTTCCTGTGAAGATAAATGTAGTCTGTCGAAGAGGTCATGAAAATAACGTGGCCAATTATGTTTTGCATTATATTTCTTCGTAAAAACACGGCTGGCGCGCACCATTCACATCTCTGATAGGAATTCACACTGTTTTCAAAAGTTCTTATTAAAATACTCTGCTATATCTGTACATAACAATTCACTGCATTCCTATGAATCGGTTGCCACGCGTTTGATATAAATAATAGGCTTTAAAAAAAACATCATTTATATATATATATTTCTTAGAAGAAATTCGTTATCAACTCCAATTTCTGATTCTTCAACTACGACAACTTCTTCTATTCCATCTAATGTGGACAAGGATAACAATGCGAATATTTCTACTTGTTATGTGTCAAAATCTTCGATTGAATTCGATACACCATTGGGTGAGGTACAAAAAGTAATAGATGATTTACTCGATCAATGCAGCCATATTGTACCAAAATCTACTGTGCCGAAATCAATCTCAACCGTTACGAACTCAAATCCTGATTCTAAAACTCAACGAAAAATAAATAAATTAGAACGACGATTGAATCGTTTATCACAAATTATACGTGAATTAGAAGAGAAAGATATGTCACTTGATGAAATGGCACATTGTGATTTATATCTTGTTGAATCAAATTTAAAAAAACAAGCATGTGAAGTAAATTATTCTGAAAGAAAAAATAAAGAATTTTTGATTTTTTAAAATAAAAAGAAAAAATCTTTGATTTAGATTCATGAAAAACTTGCGGAGTTGAAGAGTCAATCAACATCTACTGAAAGAATCATCCATAACCCGATTGTTCTGAATGGTAAATATTTTGTTTCGTGTTTTTGTTATGACTTCATTGTATATTCTAGAATCTGAGATTGGTCATATGCAAATAAAGAAAGATCTACAAGAAATGGTCAATCAATTGAAACATTTTCCAACGTTCAGTGATGTTCTTGATACAGTTGAAAAAGCAAACGATAAATATAAACTTCATATGAGGTAGATAATATTTTCATGTGTTTTGTTTTCCTCTATGAAATCGACTGTCATATGATTAAATTCAAGTGATGAAGTACGAAAAAATCTTGCTGAAAAATCATTTAAAATTATTGGAAAAGAAATCAAAACTCGACGAATGGCTGATTTTCATGATATTATGTACAGTCGTCTGCCAGAAGATTTCAAGTAGGATAAATTTTTGTTTTCCTGTTGCATCTGTAATCCGTCTTTAAAATGACTTGTTCATTGTTCTACGAAGTCTAAAGAAATTCTGACAGTGCAAAACTACCGCATAAGTTCTTCAGAAATCATCTGTAATAGATCACCATGGTTGGTTGGTGTAAAACACCTGAAAATAATAAAAATTCGAGGATCACTGTAGCTATGAAATTTATTCATTATTACGATATTGCCAAGAAGTTGATGAATACTTATTTCGAATCGAAATTAACAGCCTACGAGTTTTACTGTGCGAAAGAACATATGTAATTGCATATTGAGTTTCAAAGACTTTGATCTCTTTAGATATGATACGCATTCATCGTAGTCAGTCTATCAAAATGAAGTGAAATTCAATATGACAAATAGCTTTGAGCACTTCTTTCATTTGAAAGTAAGAAAAAATGACAGAACTATTATTTTCCTTCGAGTGGTCTTTATCAACGTAACCATCGAATCACTCTTGTTGAATTGAAAAATATTAGATATGTTTTAGTATGCATTTTTTTTATCAACGAAATATGCAGTTACAATTTTTATTTTCGATCACTTTTGTTTCATCGAAGAGTATGAACAAGCCAGAGATTCATGATATAGAATAGGTTAAATTCTCAATTGTTCTTGTGAGTAGGAAGGGTTCATACTGTTTTGACAGATACCACTCACAAATCGTTATAAATTTCAATTTTCGAATTTAAAAAGATTTTTGAAAAATAATATTATAAATTTAAAACTTGTCATATGATAGAATACTTGTAAGTACTAGATAAAGATTAAGAAATATAAGTCAATTTATTGTTTAGCTGGAATAAAAAATACTTAAATTATAGAAATCTTAAGTTATTTTTCCCGGGAAGGAAGGGTACTTATTCGTCTGTTCTTCGGATGCAACGATGACGGTACCGTTACAATCGGTAACCGGTACAGCCGGTAACCGTTCCGACCGGTTACCGTTATAAGCCGGCATTAGCCGGTATAAAGTAGGGATGCAATAATAACAGTGAATTACATGTCACCGGTTCAAACCAGTAACCAGTTCTAGTCGGGATACACTCATACTAGCCGTTGCTCATTGAACGCCGCCAGTATATGCCAAATAAAGTCGTTCAAAGGCGGTAGGACAGTTACGACAACGACCGGTTATTTTCACCGTTACGCCCCTTGAATAAACCGGTATAAAGCAGTTTTTAGCCGGTGTTACCGGTTGGAATCGTCACCCGGAAAGGCGGTTACCATTAGAACGGTGAACCGGTGATTCACCGTTGCATCCCTTGTCTGTTTGGAGTGAGTGTCGGAAGGATCAATACTTCCTGAAGAACACAAATTCCTGAAATTAAATTTTAACAACTGAAAAATAGTTTTTGTATATGGTGATTAGTGTTTAAAAGAATTTTTGGTTGCATCACTATCTGTTGCAGATTTTATTTCTATTCTTGTACTAGAGTCTTTACATCAAGTTTTCGGTGAAGCTATATGTTATTAACATTCGTTACACGCCTTCCGAAGATTTTTCTTATGACGAACCATAATTTTCTTTTGAAACTTTGGTAATTATGAAAATTCATTTCTTCTGTTAAACGATAAAAACAGCATTTACCCATTTACCTACTACGTGTACTTATGTCAAAAATACTCATATTTCCTTCAATATCAAATGACACGTAGTATGCTTGTCTAAACATCGACTAAACTATGTGTCAGATCGAAAGACAAATAGTCAATTAATGTTAGCTATCATCAGTAAGATTCTCACTATTGTAACTTGTAATTGAATCAATCTTCTACTTTTCTTTAACAGCTATGATTAGATTAACAGTGAAGAGAATAGTCATGATTGTAGTCTCATGTAAAACAAATGAGAAGAATATTTCATTCTGGCTACGATGATTCTCTCTTGATATCGATTAAGATCCAAGAAAAATCTATTTTTACTTATTTTAGTATCGAAAGAGATGATCCAGCATTACATAATGCTGAAATCGAAAAAGTTTTAGTCGAAAACAATCGTGAAGCTGCAATTAAAACTGAAAAAGTATGTGAAATCTAAATTACAATAACCATTTTATTCTATTTCTTTCTATTTCTTTTAAAGATCTTTGAAGAATTCGCACAGATCGAACCAGATCCCAATGCTGAATCGAATATTGAATCAAGTGGCGAAGAATCAACAAATGAAAATAAAGATGAAGAAGAATCATCAGTGGAAAATAACGAACAAGAAGAAACAGAAAAAGTAGCCGAATCACATGAAATTCAATATGATATTGTCGATGTCGCTCCTGCAGCATGTAAATTCGACGATTTTAAGTTTTCTTATTATTTTTCTTTTGCCATTTTTCTTTTAGCACCAGAACCTATCATTGAAAATCCACCCGAAACAGATTCTTTAGTAGAAATATCACTGAATGATCGTCCCGTAACAATCCTATCAACAGCTTCGTTGCCGATCAAAAGAACAACAAATGATATGGAAACAGAAAGTTACAACACTGTTCAATCATCGTCAATTATTCAAAGAACTACGACCTATCAGGAAGTAGAAACATTAATACCACGTCGTAAACAAACTTCTGTGGGGAATGAAATTATTTATTCTCTTTATCAACAACGATTGTCCACTAATACAACCAGTACATCGGAACGAACAACTAACAAAAGACAAATGACGATCAGCACTGAATATAAAAATGTAAAAAAAACAAAACAACAGCCACAACAACCACCAACATCACAACCATCAGAAATTATAGTACTTGACTAAATCTTGGCATTTACTATGCTAATGTATATGTGCGCTATTGTTTTGTTTCGAGTGTTTATGTTATAAATATATATGAATAAATATATATATATATGTATTTTGATGTTTTCGTCAAAAAGACTCAATTAAATTTTTCTAACGATTGTTTCCCAATCGCCATGGATGACGTCTTTTCCTCGATTCATGATTGCGGACACAACTCATTTTTCATACAATTAAAACTATAATACTGTATTAGTCAACTTTTCGTTGCAATGACGTTTCATTTAACGAAGATGATAATTTTCGATGTACATCATCAAAAACTTCATCGACAATAGATCAAGACAACTCAATTAAAAACAAATCATCGAGTTTTAACCTTTTCGAACTAAATTCTTGTTAAACCATTGCAATAAAACAAAACAGGGGAATTCAAGTACCATTGATATGACACGTTATGAAGGTTGCTTAAAAACAGTAGAATGTACAGTTTCACAAGCAATATTATTCAGTGCATAGGCCACAATTTTTAAAGATGTACAAGTGATTGACAGAAAAAAACTGTCAAGACAAAATAGGGTAAGTGTGGCTTTCTCTAATTCTTCAACTTCGGTTAAGAAGTGCATTGATAAGAAGCAAACCATTTAATTGACACGTGATAAATTTATGGGATATGCATCGTGTTTTTGAGTTCATTTTTAGGTGAACATTTTCTTCTCGACTACCTCACAGAGCATCTATCTCATGGTGATGAATACTGATTTTTATTGAGTTTAAATATGCTACGAAAGGCGAAGATAAAATTTCGCCAAAACACGAGATATGCGTAGGCTTACGGAAGAAGACTTCCTCTACCTATTGCAATATATTTATTTATATTTATAGATCATCATCTATCTTCTATATATATAAAGAAGAATGTTTGTTTGTCTGTTCGCTATGCATTTGAAGACCGTACGAGCAAATGCTATGAAACTTTCCAGGAATGGCCTTTACACTCAGAGGTCGGTCGACATGTATTTTTTTCCGAAGAAAAACGAATACTACGCATGCTACAGGCGATCTATGAAACCGACCAATAGGGTTGCAGCATTCCAAAAAATAAAAATAGTTGATAGCGAAGGCCATCTGAGCGCTCATCTATATACATAAAGAAATGTGTTTGTGCTTATTTTATTTACAATAATGATGTATGCATTTTTTCTTACGTACAAAGATGACGTCTTTGTTTTTTTTATGACTCAGAAATATGACGTATTAACGATATCTATATATACTACTATTTATATAATTTTTCTCAATAATCAGCTGTATTACAATTTTGAATACATATGACTTCAATTCTTTGTCATTTGTTTTGTATAATGCCATGTATAACATTACTCCTCATATATATAATATTTTATATCGTCATTGGAATGTTTACGTCATCTATCTATCTATATAAAGAAGAATGTTTGTCTGTTTTTCGGTTAATTCGTTATGAATTCAGTCTCTGTAATAGCTACGGCCACCAAACGTTTCATGATACTTCCGTAGGTCAAGAGGGGGTCAGCACCCCAGTAGGGGTACTTGGATGAAGTTTCATCCAGATGACTTTGCATTAGCAAAAATTATCAAACTTTCCATAGTGCTTTCCTGAGCCCAGAGGAAGGTTTTAAGAGGGTTGGCACTATTGATAGGGATACAGAGACTGTGACTGAATGAAATTTCGCCCAATTCATATCACGGTGGAATTTTCATCAATGTTCTAGAAATTTAGCGAATCTGCTACGATTCGAAAAGTAATCATTTCGTATTAATAATGTTTTGATCTAAATGTGAAAATCAAAGGTTTCTCATGTTCAGTTAAAAGGAGAAAATGTATGCGAGTCTTTTCTTGGTTTACAACAATGGTGTGTTCAGTTTTTATCTGATTCACAAAACAACGCATTTGTTCTTTTTCTTGACCCACAACGATGACGTATTGATAATTAGAATGAACTTGAATGATATGACTATTTAAACAGATATGGCACATTTTTGAATGAGTATGACTTGATTTCTTTGTCATTTGTTATGTATACAATGATGTGCTGCATTGTAACATCGTGCAAGTCAATTGATACTGTAGTCGATGTCGATGGCGCCCTTCAGTATCCAATAGAATTTCTCAATTCTCTTGAACCTTCTGGAATGACGCCACACACTTTACTGCTAAAAACTGTTTCCCCAATTATGCTTTTGAGGAATCTGGATGCACCAAAGCTGTGCGATGGCACAAGACTAGCTTCGAAAATTTCAATGCCGTATATTATTGAAGCAACTATCTTGACAGGGTGTGCAAAGGGTGAAGATGTATTCATACCAAGAATACCCTTAGCTCCTAATGATATACCGTTTCAATTGAAGTGACATCAATTTCCGGTTCGTCTTGCTTTCTCGATTTCTATTAATAAAGCACAAGGACAATCACTTAAAGTCGCTGTTATCAATCGAGAAAGTCCTTGCTTTTCTCATGGTCAACTTGATGTTGCCTGTTCAAGAGTGGGAACTTGGAAGAATTTATGTTTTTTGTACCAGATGCAAATACAAAAAATACTGCGTATCCAACAGCTTTACAATAAAAACTCTATTTGATTATTGTTTTACAAAAAAATGTTCATAAATGAGGATTAAATAGAAAAAAACTTCGAAGAATAATTAAAATATTAATTACTAAAAGTCGGAAACTGTAAAATCTAAGCATATGTTACTATCTTTCAGATTAAGAACCTTAAAAGATTTAGAAAATTTCGTTTTCTATCACGCAGATCATATCCAATCTCATTATCTCAGTCACTATCGGATACCTCCGCTAGTTCTATATATTTTGCCTAGACATAACAGAGACCAATTTTATTTATCTGAACCAAAAGAAAGAATAGATCATCTTTTTTTTCTGTACTTATTTGTTGTGACACACTCTGTCCTCTGTACGTAAAAGTCGTATTCTTTTAATATTCAGCCATGTGTGAGTATCTACTTCTAATATACAGCATACCGCCGTACAGAAGTATCGAATCCATATTTTAATTGAAACTAAGACTAGATCCTGTAGAATGTTTAAAAAATCATATTATCAAACAAGACAATATGTGCAACGAATGGAGTGTTATTAGATACAGCAAAAGAATATATGTTTCTTTGATCAATTCAGTATTTTTATGAATATCGAGAGATAGGTGTTCATGCTTGTAGATATTTAGAAATCTATCTATTCTTTTACAGACAAATGTATTTCTCTTCATCAATGTTGAACTCTGTAATCACATAGTACATTGTAACAGTCGGTGTAATTAGTTGTTTAAATTTTTCTTCGTTAGAGAATTTTCGAATTCAATTTATTCAATGACAATGTTGTAACCAAGGTCTTGAAAACGATATTTTTTATTCAATTTATGTCTTAATATTCGTATTTATGTGCGAAATCGTATTATTCGAACACAAGCAAACTGTGTAGCCAACGATCATCAAAGCACGTCGAGCCATCGACATCATCATCCGTAGAATCTGATCTTCAATATTTTTTTCTTATTCGACATGGAATTTATCTATCAACAAGTCATCGTGATGATGGTCTTATTGAACTTGGTAGAAAACAGGTAATGAACTAGTTGATTAACATGATCATTTTACAACTAATTAGATTGCTTAGGCATATGCAGCAGCCGAAACTATTGATATACTTGCACGTTCAATAGAAACAACAACAGAAAAATTATCTCGTATTCGTTTTACAGATTTGATTCAATCAGGTTATAAACGATCATATCAAACAGGTCTAATAACAGGTCATCGTCTTGAAGAAATAGAAAGACTGAATCAATCATTTGATATTGTTTATAAACGTTTTAAATGTTGGAATGAAATACATTCAATGGAAAGTTTTCGAGAACGTTGGCAAAAAATTCAACGTTTATTCTTTTCTAATACATCAAATCATAATAGATCCTCACAAAATTATGTCATTTTTTCACATGGTAATTTACTCAGTTGTATTATTAATTTTCTCATATCGAATGCATCATGCGATCGATGGCAATTCGGTAACATAGCACCACATTGTTCTGTATCAGTTCTATCATATAAACAAGGTGATTTATTACCACAAATTATTTTAAAACCATTTCAAATATATAATCAAACTTTGCCGATTACAATTAATAATATCAATCCAAAAAGAATGCGATTAAAAGATATTGTAACAAATGAAATAATTGATGAACCACATTGGACATTAATTATCAATTCAATTATACCAGTAAGTTGTAACTATAGTCGGCAGAATGAATAAAACATATCGATGTCTATCTAGGAACGTGTTGTTGGTTCATATGTAGATCAAATGTCAATGATTTCTAAATTCATTCCTGGTAGTGAAGAAGAAGCACGTCATATATATTTGATTTTTAATCAGTATTACACTGAAATCATGTCTAAGAAAGCAAAATTACATGTAGTTGATTCAAATTTAGATAGTGATAATGAAGAAGATGATGATGCAGAAGATGAAAATAATAATTGACTGCAACAACTACAATACAAAAAGAAAAAGAAAACTTTATCATATATTTTCTAGTTCTTGAAATAAATAATCATTCATTTTAAATGCAATGCTATATATATGTCGCAGGAGAAATTAAAATTCAGGACAATTTAAAATTTTCCTAGGAAAAATTAAAATTTTAGTTTCTCCTAGGACAACTGAAAATTTCAATCTTATCTGGAAAATTTCTAGGAAAAATTAAAATTTTAATTTTTCCT
>OENT01001390.1:17832-40861 GCA_900239685.1 Rotaria macrura | reverse complement strand
AACATGCACTTATGGATAGATGGGGATACCTTGGTATGATTGCGTGCATCGTTTTTTCTTTTCATCTCCATTCAAAACGCGTACCGAACAGCTAATGAGTGAGGCGTCATTCATTGCCAGTTTTTCGGACACTTATTAACGGTTCTAAAATCTGGTTGATAGCTCAATGGATAGAAAATTTATTACTCCACAACAATGTCGACGTTTTTTCAAATAAGTTTTTCAGTCGATGATAAATTTAAAAGACCAATGTCTACTCAATCGCCCATCTGTGAATCATACTTCAAAAGCTACACTCATTCAACGAAAGCTTGATTTTTAAAGCATCGTACATAGAATTTCAATATAAACAAAGCGATGCAACTGGCAACTTAAATAATGAAGAAGTTTAGGTTGTTTCGACTTATAAAAAGAATCATGACGTAATTCTGTTGGAAAAAGAATCCTTTGTTATGCTTGCACATGTTTTCTGAAATTCTCCAATAATACGTTCAAAGATGCAGAATTCTACCTACAATTTATTGTTGTGTTTGAATTATTCATTTGATCTATTATTTTAAAATGTCATCGGTTTTTCACATTTTTTTGATCGATGCACGTGAGCAATTCAGTCAGTGTCAACTTTCAAAACGCTTCCTTGCCTTGAATAATCTGTTTCATGAACGTAGTCTACTATTTTATAAAACCATACATTTCTATCGAATGAAATGTAGACAAAATTTTAAACGATTTTAGACTTCCTAAAGCCGTAAATAAAAGTAGGCCATCTATAATGATTCATCTACTATCACGATATTATCAAGATGGTTAAAGTCGAATGGATTTTTGTCTGGAAATATATCCAAGAAGCATGAATCGAAATTAATTCCCTAGATCTAGGTTGTTTGATTTTCATATACGTAGAATATACGAACATCTAAACATAAATACTTGTCTTAAGGTGTTAGCGATGGCAATTCACTTCTATCTCTCTGTCTATATAACCCCAGGAGGATCATTCCGACAATTGGATCCGATCGGATACCTGTCAGATCCAATCATATTTCTATCGGAGATTCTCTAATCCGACGAATTCTCATCGGATTCCTGGTTGCGATCCGACATTCGAACTCCTAGTGTTGGATTTTACCGAATCCTACTATATGAATCCGATTGAATTTCATCGTACGATTTAGCAGGTTTATACTATTGGGATTAAGTGCTAATCCGTACACAAATAAGAAAATAGGTTTCTCCCATAGGATCCGTTAATGGTTTCACAACCTAGAATCCCATAGAATTTCATCGGATTCGATCAGATTCGGTATCGGATTCATTCATCTGGGACGCTTGGGGAACAACCATCGTCATTTATACCAAGTGTTATAGAGAGACACAGACAAGTTTTTCCAGTATAGCCATTCTTTCATTTTGCGTTTGTACATGATCAGCAAACTATTGTATCAGATCATTCTTGTTTCGTTAATTTTATTGTTGATTCTGCTAGAAATGGGGTATCCACTTTGTGAATAATACGATGAATAATAAGTGATCATCGATGATATGGTCGACGAATTTATTGTCAATTAATTTTTTGATATTGAACCATTGGACTAATGCGTTTTGATATTTTGCCATTGTCGCACTTACCTACCTATGTTGAAATATATTTTCTAGAAGATAGAGGAGGAAATAGATTGAGAGTGATAGATCATATAAGATGGTCTTATGTAAGAACGTCACTTTCCTCTTTCACATATATTTAACACGCATTATCTAACATATGCTCATCTATTCTCGGCGATCTCAACGCTTGCTACTATTCTGTTTTTAGCTCAACAATAAATAGAAATACATCGTATATCGTTTCAATGTTGAACTCGATATTTTTTCATATTAACACAAGCATACACATAGAAACAGATGCAAAGTCCACAAAGAATCGACTCTCTTCGCTTTTCATGATGCCAGGAATTCAGGAATGATTCTTTTATTTAGAATTGGCCGCCAACAGTAATGTGAAAGTCGTAACTAAGGTCATCGAGAGGTAAATGAAATAGAATTTCTTTCTTCTCTATGTATGGTTTTGTTCAAGTGAGAATTCAACTATTGTCCAAGAACTAAAAAGCAAAATCACCTCGCAAGAGAGTGAAATCGAACGTTTGACGCAGAATTATAATCGGTGAGTGACAGCTCGATTTGTGAACTTGATTCGCAGGAACACAATCTGTTGCGCTTTTATAATACCGTCATCTTCCTAATATCCTCTCATTTCAGACTCAAACAAGAAAGCGAAGCTCAGTCAGAAAAACATAGTCGCACAATTCAACAAATCCGTTCGAGTGTAAGCAGTAACGAAGAAAGTCTGAAAAAGGAGCTAGAACAAACTCGCTTTCAACTTCAATCGTTCAAAGAAAAAATGACAAAGTACGAGCTAATTGAAGATCAGAGTCGACGGTAAGAATTCGAGAACAATGAACGATTTTCCACATGCATTGATGATTGTTTCATTAACTCCAATCCAGATTACGTACTGAAATTGAAACATTGAAGAATGAACTGAAAGCTAAAAGTGCAATAATCGACCAATACAAAGTGGAAATAAGCGCCTTAAAACGGACAACGAGCTCAGCTGGTAAATCATTCTATCGTCCAGTAGATTTAAAAAAACCTCCACTACTCTGTTCCTTTTCTTATCTATTGATTAGTCAAGCCGAGTAGTCAAATTTACTCTCGTAGTAGTGAAATGACCCAATTATTAAATGAATTACGCGCTCAACGACAGCAACTCGAACAATGCATTGAATATCAGCATGACTGTCAGTCTCAATCAAAAGATAATTCGTACGTTTCACAAATGCCACGTGAACTGGGATGTCGCCGACTAGGTTTGTGGATGATTGTTACTTATTGATTGATCTGTACTTTGTCTTGAAATAAGTAGGCACTTGCTACCCAGAACTTTATCTCATCCGTCCATCAGATTACAACCTGAGAGAATATGTGCGAAAGGATTGTTTTGTTACAAGCAAAAAACATTTACGAACACTGGGCACATCATTGACTGATATCTCTCATCATCGTGGTACGGGCAACTACTTTCATTAAAACTATTTTCTTGATATTTTCTTGTTTAGAATATGAACAAAAAAGTACGAATAAGTCCTGAAGATGAGTTCTATTTTGATTGTGATCCACTATTTCAGACGACAGCAATAGGTATATCGATGGCGAACTTGAAGAGCACAATCGCTTGTTTCGATTGATAGCCGACGTCAAAGATGAATTAAAGAAAGTTGAGTCGACACTTCAAGAACGATTGGATTCGAGCAAGGTACTACTTTTTAAGATTGATAATGATGATGCCTTTAAATGAATGAGAATATGAAATCTTTCGAAGTAATACTAGAGATGAAACTGAAACTTAAAGACATTTGTTGCTTCGTTTTGCATATGACTTGTGAAAAAAGGTACCTCACGGCTAGTCTTGACAATGTCTTCTTCGTCATGCATTTCAGTCTGGGCACGTCTTTTTAAATGAGATCTGTACTGTGATGCGATAAACCTAGGAGCATTTGTATGAATAATATAAGTACAAACGTTCAACGACAACATATGGTCAACATTGTTATCATTCAGGACTAAAATCCGTTTGGCTGCAAAATTCGATTGAAATAGTTGACATAAAGGTACAATTACGCTTTCTATTAGTAAAATTAAAAGATCAGTTTCTCCCGATTTTCTAGGAAGAAAATGTTTGCTATCGAAAACCGTTTCTTGCTGAAACTTATGTGTATTTCTTAATTTCAGTATGTTATTACAGAATATAAAAAATGAGAAATCTGAAAAAGATATCCTAGGTCGATAATTTTGGATCCCGTCGGAAACAGGCTATTATGAAGTGTGTTCCAGTTGAATTTCACTTTATCATAAATCTGCATGTTCCCGCGCTTTTCCAGAACCAGAAATGTCAAATAACTCATATGGATCTTCGAGACATTGGCCAAAACCAACTCCCGATCGACAGGATCATTCGAAAATCCGAGAAAACCCGATCAACATTTTATGAATATAAAAAAGAATCGAACATATCTAGTGAGAGTTTTTCGAATCCGAGCGATTGAAAATCTAAGCTCTATTTTTTCATTGGAACATGTCTAACTTACGGCTTGTTAAACTAGTCAAATCAGTCATATAAAATAAAACAATCTTAAAGATTGTTTTTCATTTTTTCGTGGAATCAATAGAGGATCAATTTCTAAGAGCTTATGGTAGATGATGCTTTTAGTTTGAATTGTTTCTTTTCCGACAAAAGGTGTAGAGACAGAGACAGCTGTCTTTTGAATGTTTCCTGTGGAGAAGCGTTACTTTCTTCATAGAAAGAGACTTTTCGATCCGCTGTGGTTGAGGTGACATAGTGTTTGCTACTGCTTGAAAGCAAAATTTTCTTATTGGCGAATCACAACTCTACTGATCGCTCGATTGAAATACATTAACTGCGAATTGTAGTGGACTACCCATGAGATATTCATGTGATGTTCATAATAAAATTATGCTATATTAGTGACTGCTTGACACTAAAATTTTTTACTTTGCTTATGTTCTAGTCTCTAAACACGAATGATGAAACATTGAATTGGCTCATGCTGCGCTTAAAAACATTGACAGAATGTCTCGGTCGATTGGAAGAATCTTACAATTTGGTCAAGCGCTATCGGACAAAATATTTATCAGTAAGGAAAATATCCGACAACCATTTTTTTATTAACTGCTGTATAACGGAAGCGAAAATCCAAGGTTTTCTTACTTCGTAGTAATGTTTGCAGAAATGCCGACATCGACGACTGCTTAAATTTTTAGCAAAGATACTTGTAGCACAGACGAGACAGACATGAATATCTACCAATTGAACAACCTAGAACAAAGAACGATTAGCGATAATCGTTCTTTGTTCTGACCAAAATATTTTCAAGAAAAAACTATGCGAAGATAAAAAGTATGATATACCCTACAAATTTAGCATAGTTACTCATCTGAACATGGCATCTGGGGTTTTTGTCTCATGTGGTCTGACTATGGTTTTTCTGGAAAACTCTTGTCAAAATGCATTTCCAAGACACATATAATCATATAGTCTAAAAGAAAAGTTACCATTATTTTTCTCGAAAACTTGAGACATCGATAAATTCGATATTTATTCAGCTATTCTTTAGGCCCAAACTGAATTATGAGTGCCTATCTACCTTAGTGATTCTATCAAATATGTCAAACTAATTGTTAAATTCATACAATAGGGTATTGTATTTGAATATGTAGAAAGGGCATGTTAAAGAGGAAGAGCTCTACTGAAAAATGAGTTTCATGACCTCTAGCGATTGCTAGATTCTCTATCGGAATACCAAGAAAGAGTTCTGAATTATTTTGAGCATTCTAGTGATTGAGTGAGAATAACACAGTTTTGTGAACTCTTTTAGGAGAATAGAGAAAAGCTTGAGAAATCTCATATGACCTTTTCAAAAAAGACAGCCATGTGATCCTAAAGGGTTTTGAGAGTTTTGACAGCTCTTTTTTAAGATCAACATATTCCAAAATCTTGTCTTCAACTGTTTTCCGATTATTCTGAATTTGATTTCAAGCAAAATAAGCGTGCAAAGGCGCTGTGATGTTACAACTCAGTATCATATCAGTTTTTGAAAACAAACAATAACTCTTCAAAACTTGCTACTGAACCTCTGAACACAGCTGCAAATACATTTTCGAACGTGTTGTTCACTATCGGATTATTACTACTGTGAAAACTCTAGAGGAGCACACAATTCATTTTGTTAAACACGATCTGGAATGAGCGTTGAAACGTTTATGGTATGAATTTTGGAGGGATCAAATGTGAGTAGAATAGCAATAAAGAGCCATATCCACATCTGCACCCATTAGTCTAGTGAATTGAAGAGGCATAGACTTTCTTAGTGTTACTGTACTGATTCTTTAATAATAGCAATCAATTCAGTAGTTAAAATACGTTTGTTCATCTTTCCAGATCAACCAACCTTAGATACACATGACAAGATCAGCACAATGATTGAAAATTATATTTAAGAACCGCACAAAAATCTCCAATGATTCCACCGTGTAAATCATGACAACATCATTGACCATTTCACCGAAGTTCATTGCTTCTTCCTACTTTATACTGCATGCTGACTTTGTTTATTCTTTGCGCGCTACTTCTCTAAGTATTCAAATGAATTCTAATGTGTATCATCCGTCTCAATCTTCTTTAATCTTTTAATTTTCATGGTTTTCTCAGGGATCGTATTTTTTTCAGTGTATTATTTCTGATTGTTTTCGGTTGCTTAATCACACACGTGAGTGATCAATCTTAATGCTTTTCTGCCTTAACCTGAATATTCAATTCTATTGATTTGTATTGTTTTTCTTATTTCATTCAATACATAAATGTGAATGCGTATGAAATCAACCTGATTCACAGAACAAACTCGTGTATTTAATGATTCAAGGTGTAAATTCTGTATTCTTGGATATCAAACATCAAATATCTCTCGATCATCCGTGGTCATTGTTGTGAAGCTTCTTGTGTTTCTGAAACCATTGTCAGTTATAGTTGATGTCGATCGTTCTTTGAAATTAATAATGCATTGATGAAACACAATGCAACTTTCAGTTGTTCGTAGTGATTTGACACTTTGAAGAAACATCAATAGAAAAGTCCTCAATTGATCACATACACGTACAATGTAAAAAGTATTCATTCAGACAGACTCTCATATTTTGAGCCGTGTTGGATGCTTTGCTCCCATCTGAACAATACGTTTTCTTGATACTTTGATAAGTGACGATATTGCTTCATCACTGGAAATCATCTTCTACAACCATATGTAACTTATTTGGCCGATATGGATTATGGTGAAAGATAGTTCCATAAAGTCTCATGCAATTTTTACACAATAGTCTCTTAACGGTTCAGTAGTGTATCTTCTAGATGCAAGCGGTCGTGTATGTATGTGCTACGCCCATAGGAAGTGCATCATACTTCGTAGCGAGTTTATTTGGTTTTAGCTATTTTGATCAAACAATGAATTAGTAGGTAGCATGGAAAAGTCGATGAGTGAGTAGAATAAAATTAACGTCTAACGTGAGAATGATGATCTAAAAACATTAGGTACTAAAAAAAATTATATTCTCGTTTACAAAGTCTTTATTATTGTGTACTAGCTTACCGGCTAGTCAAAATTGATAGAAGCTGTCAGTCAGGAAAACTGCAGAGCATCGATAACATCATCTATTTTTCAACAAATGTTTTGCTTCTCCTCATTTTGCTCATTAATAAAAGTTGATGAATTACAGAAAGTCTCAATTGCAACTTCAACTCTCGAGAGTAGTTTATTCTCGACACTTAGTTTTCTGTCAATTACTTACTGACATTAAAAATATATAGTGTACCAAGATGAATGAGATACGACTGCAAAAGTAGTAGGAACTTGGAATTATGAATCCTTTCAATGGATTCGGTGACTGCATTCGTCCATTTCTGATTGGAAACGACCAGAACCGGTTAAAGCCAGAAGTCAATACGTTCCATTTAATACTGAATCCAAATCTGTATCATTTTCCGGCAAAGATTGAATCATCGACTTAGATAAACATTATAGGACATGACCTGTGATCAATAGATCCGCCCAGTTTTACCAATATCTGTGGTCTATCCTACTAATTATGTTTAAAGGTCAGACGACATTTTAAGGAACAGAATTTTTAGTGATTTTATATATTTAAAACAGAAATTTTATTGGGTAAAACGTTAAACTAAAAGTAAAAAGATCCGATCAGTTGGCCCATTTTTAGGTGCATTGCGCAGATTACGAGAAAGTGCATGAATATTCTACAAAACTATATGATTTAAAGGCTTTAAGAAGCATTCTCATATGAAAGCGAGTGGAGCACTTAGTTGAAAACAGTGGCTTGATATTTATACCTTGAAGTCTACCATTCCAAAATGATCAAGCTACAGTATCTTTTTTTTTGAGATCACTCACAGGTTGCAAGATAGAGCGTGAAATACGCTAGAAAATTACACGGTTTCTAGGAGCTCTTATGGATGAGTACAAGAACTCGTCTTGAACACTCAGATGAAAACGGTGACCCAATTATCCCAAGGTAAAATAATCTACTCGCTAGTTTGAAATTTCCTGATTTATACTGCATGTAGGTTTATGAGTGCATGTGTACAATGAAAAAAATAGGAAAAGTTTATGTAATTTCTAGACGCTTAGAAAGATGAGTGTCTGGACTTGATAAACGTGCTTTATGGCAGAAATTTTGTTAGTCTCGATAATCCCACACCTTAGTCTAAATAGTCATCTAGACATAAGTTCTTATACCAAGCTAGTTGTTATCCACTACTGCAGTTGATGAAAAACTCTACAAAAAGATGTGGATTGATAATTCGTTAGAATCTGCTCAGCATTCTTATATACCAGAAGATGGTGGTGACCGATCAATTCGTCGCGTTACCACAATACATATGATACTTTTCCCTTTCTTTCGATCTCCTGAACAAAGATACACATAATTAGATTACACGTTTATTGCAAGAAAAAAAAGACAACTAAGTAAATGACAGATAAAGATAATTACAAGGAAACATTTACAACGATATTTTCAAGATATTGAGGAATTTGTAATGGATTGTAATCACGAACTGTGTACACGATTCTCTCTTCAAGCTTTTTGCAGCAGAATTTTTTCTGCTCAGGCTGATGACCTTGAAGAAGTTGAGCGATATCAACCTCGAATTTTGACTTCTTCCGGAAAATCTTTAGTTTCAGCTTCTTGATCGTTGGATGACTAATAGTAACACGGTTTGCGAAAGGATTGTGCCATCGTTCGCCAAAATCATTGGATCGAGGCAAATCAGCTATGATGCGGTCGTGAACGTTCAATAATCTGTGGTCGAATTGAAGCTTTTCCCATTCGACACCGAAAAGCACCATACATGAAAAGGTTAACGTTTATCAATTTCTTGGTGACCGTTCAATTCGTCGCACGAAAATTCTTCGCAGGATAATTCGTTGCGATCAGTTCGTCGCATATAAAGGAAAGAGAGTGAATTAATTGTATTAAGTAATTTTGTTTAGTTCTTTTTTCAATTAGTAACCTCAATAAATGTTTTCATATAGAATAATGAGACTGTTTTTTGACTATTTTTTTTTCAAAAACCGATAGAGCTGTTGATTTCCATTTTATTTATTTTAAATTTTTAGTAGCTAATAGAAAGTTTAGCTCGAAATAAAATTCTATAAAGTTCATTAAAAAATAAAATAAGTTTTTCTGAATTAAACTGTAATTTAAAAATTATTTTGGATTTCAAAAATTACTTTTTTACTTTGAAATTTTAAAAAATTGATTTCTTGTTATAATACCATTTAAAATTTTTATGCATCAATCTGTGAAAAATGATGTGCACAGAAAACGGAAGTTATAAGATTTAAAACAAATATTCTTCTAATGTTCGCAACATTGGAAACTCAAAAAACCGTTTTGAGAATTTCGAAAACTATTTTTTTGAATGCTAGAATAACTTTTTAATTGACAGAAAATTGTTCGAAGAAGTACTGAGTGAACTATACAGATCAAGAAAGTATATTTTGCCAAATCTTGTTGCGAGTCTCTTGCCTCAGAACTTTTTCACAAGACTAAAAGAATTGATTTGAGTCTCATTTAATAATACACTATTTTCATTGAGGTAAAAGAATTCTCTAAATGATTTTTACGAACTAAATCATGCATTTCTTGACAGAACACCTACTATCTATATTGCAGATCTTCTCATCTTTTAAGAAAGTTTAAATTGTAGTAGAAATTAATTTAAGAATTTAAAGTTGCTCTAGGGAAAATTTAAATTTCAAATTTTGCAGTGTCAGAAATAATATTTACCATTTAGGAATGTTCTGAATATAGCAACTGTGTTGTAAAAATTCCGTAGAGGAAAGTTTTATTTGGGACAACCCGTAATCTTTTTGCTAGAATTCCTTAATGTCCTAAATAAAAAGATAACTTTATTTTTCCTAACACAATTTTAATTTCTATTGTAACACATACATTTTTATAAATAATTCAAAAATAAACTAAACAAAATAAATTAATCCAATTAATACACTCTCTTTCCTTTATATGCGACGAACTGATCGCAACGAATTTTTCGCGATGGATTGTCGTGCGACGAATTGTACTAGTACCAATTTCTTAACTCTCTGTCTCGGTTCACCAATCCATGCTTTCTCAACATAATCGAGGATATTATCAGCGTTGTCATTGAATTCACCTGCGACTAGAGCAAAGCCAGTAATCTCATCAAACACAGAAAGAAAGGCAAGAGCAATTAAGTTTTTGACGTTGAGTCAAAAATTTCATCCTCTTGATATTTTGTAGATAGCCCCTTGTTTTGCACTTGCCGCAAAACGCTCTGACCAACATGAAAGAGACAACGTAAGAGAGAAGTAATTAGTGCAATTTAATGATTTTCTTTCTATTTACCTTTGTCAGTAGCGCTTGACAGTATTTCCTTGATTGGCTTGATTGTTGCAGTCCAGCCTCGAAGTCAGTTATGATTGTTTCTGGTTGAAAGTCGTCCTGGTCTCATACCTTTTTGAAGAAGCCGTTGTGATCATTTGCACTTTTCCCAATTAACAGGCAATATACAAGAGCGATAATTATCGATGTCATCAGCGCATAAAGCACGAACAGCTGTTGTGAAAAAGAATTAATAAGTCACAAACTTTGAACATTCAATCAGCGAACCAATGTTTTGATTGCTTTATCACTGATAAGTTGCATCTCGTGGTCAAAACAATCATATCCGTCTCTTCGTGAAGGAGAAAATCTTCGCCGCGATTAGTTTTTCTTAAATCATCGGATAAACCATAGACGGATGTTTTTAATGGTGTTTGACGCAATAGGTGAATAGTTTGCATGATGATTTCAGCACGTGGCTGTTGACTTGTGACACTCAGAGGAAACGCCTGAAATACCGAATGAAGGGTAGTACTTGTTTGTTCATCAGTTGTGGTAGCTTCGGCTTTGATTTGGTTATTAAGTTCAATTACTGGAACATGTTCAGAATTAGGAGCATGACTGTGATGAGTTGGTTGAGAGAGAAAAGTATCTATCAACAAACTTCTATGCCATCGAGCTAGAGACAATAGTGATTAATGTATTTTTCTTAATTTTTACAAAAATTACCTTTCCACGTTCTGTTTTGACAACGAAAATTTATTTTGTTTGTTGTAGATTTTCATTGGTATAGATATAACCCAGGTAACAAAGCATAGGTTTTTCCTTTTCCGACAATAACTTTTGGATAGAGGATATTGAATGAATTGAGTAGAAGATTGGTGAGTTAACGTGTAGCGTCTTTCTCAATCCGGAGATCATTTGTTACATTTTGGACTTAATTAGTTGATCGTTAATGAGCTTTGACTTAGACAGACAGCGCATGGATTTATTTTTGAAATCTAATCAATTCTTGACTTGTTGTGCATAATAATCTCATGAAGAACAAAGCAGAACAAAATCTTGTTCTAATCCAATATAAGCCATTAATAAGAGGTTAGATTTAAGCATTTTTAAAAATAAGTTTTTGTTCAGATAAAACTAAACACGGTTACAAGCAGTTCAATTAAAAAACCACACGACGAAATGAATGTGACGAATTGAGTGACGAAGAACTAATATAGTACCAAAGACGAAGAGGATGTGCGTGTGTGACTGTAAAATGTAAAAAATAGGCGCAGAATAATAAACCCTTCAAAAAGGTTTATTGGTCTCATAAAACCTACCATATACACTTTTTACGGTTTTTTAGTGCTGTAAACCCTTTTGTAAACTCTTTTAGTTCATATAACCTACGAAGGGTATGTTATCAGTTGCACTTTTAGAAACCCTTTACGGTATATGAGCAGTAATGTACCCTTAAAAGGGTATATTATCTCCATAAACTCTTTTGAAAAGCCTTTATTGATGTATCATCGATAGGAAATCGTAGAATTAAAAATTCTTTTCCAATACCCTTCGTTGGGTATACGAACTGAAAGAGTTTACGAAAGGGTTTACGACACTGATAAACCTTAAGAAGAGTATATGATAGGTTTTATGAGATCAATAAACCTTTTTTAAGGGTTTATTATTCTGCGCCCCTTTTTTTACAGTGTAGTCGTGAGTCATGGATCTGATAGGAACAACAATAGACCTACTCCCACACAACATAACCCATACTTACAGCCTATCTTCAGACAGGGTTCAGCATATGAAAAAGTTAGCAAAATCAGTCTTTAGCGAAAAACTCGGGGGTGGGGTGGGGCTGTTGAAGGAGGGAGAGACTATGAGTGCGGATGTGAATTTAACTGAGCCTTTGAACGGCGATGTGAATTTAAATTTACATTTTCCTAATCACCATGTACTTCTAGGAGCGTTTCTGTGTTCGTAGATAAGATACGAGTTTGGCGTGGATTAAAGTTTTGAGATAAGTCTACGTCACCAATATTTAGTGTCATTACCTAGCCATGAGCATACGAAATGCCACACCATGAGGTCAGTCGATACCTCTTGCCTGATCGATATTTGAAGAGCAATATTTTCAATCTGAAAAATTTCGGTTACTTCCTTTTTCTGTTGTTGCGCATGATTTTTCCAAGGTATGCTTTGAAATCAGACACTAGTGTATTAAAGCATCGACTAATGTTCCATGATCATGACATTCACCATATTTTCGTGTCTGAGTTGAAATATGAGAAGTAGATCTCGAGCTGTTTATTTAGATATGGATTTACTTATTAACATAGTATCAACGGTCAACATATAGAGTATAGTAATTTCACCCGTATCGTTGCCAATTTAAAGAAAAGTGTATCAAAGGAATCAGAAACGCTTTTTCATCTATAAAACTACATAAAAAATGCGCTGAACTTGATATATTCACTACTAGTTGGTTTCTATTATGCAGTAAATGCCTTTGAATTTAAATTTTTAGATTATATACTTCATCTCTAAATTAGGTTGCAGTCCATTTTCGGAAGATAATGGAGGTATCTTTGGTTCTGTTACTACTACTATGGATTGGTTGTACTGGTGAGAAATTATTTAAAGTTAATATATATCCTGGATATGGTTGGGACCATTTGAGATTCATTGATATGGCTCCAATTTATGATGTCTCAAATTTTAATGACTCTGATATATTTCAATCGTGTATCACAATGATTCCTTTGCACGAGAATAATATCGAAATGGGATCAATGGAAATCGATACGTTTGATTCAAGCACTACTGACTATTCATCGAATATGATGATAGGTGGTAGTGCAAGTTATGGAGGGTTCAAGCTCGGTGGTTCCTATTCGAAAGAGTATCAAATTACGAAAAAAGCGCAAGGAGAGGAGAAGATGATCACATTGAGAAACCAAATTGACTATCTGATGGTCGATGTCATTCTTCTATCTAAATGTTCTTTACATCCACAAGTTAAAACGGATCTGATTGAAATTGCCAAATATCAAGCTACCAATGAAAGTCTTCTGGCTACTTATTTGGCTCAGTTTTTTGTCAAAAAATACGGAACACATTATACGAGTCGTTTATATTTGGGTGGATCTATCGTTGAAGAAGATTTTGTTTCTCATTCTAGTTACCATTCCAGCACATCTGAAAAACAACTGTACAAAGCAGCAGCTGAAGCATCGTTTTTGGGCTCGTTCAGTCTTTCGGCCAGCTATAGTTCACATACGATCAACAATCAAGCCACACTTAATCAGTATAAGACGAAAATCAATCGTAAAGTAGTGAATGCAAAAGGTGGGGACGTATTTATCTTAGGTGGTCATATGGATGCATGGCAAGCATCCGTGAAAGACAATCCAACAATTGTTCGACGAGCAATTGAGAATCTTACATATTTTATTCAAGCAGACAAACTTCCCGAATTGTCTGACGCAGCATTGAGCAAGGTTCGAAAAGAAATTAATGAAGCGATTAATACTTACGTAGAAATGAATACGATTCGAGGATGTGTGAATAGAAATTCACCATCGTTCAATTGGATTGCCAATATCGACGATGGTTCCTGTGCTGCAGTTCAACAGATGACACAGTTTGGAGGCTTTATTCGCACTTGCTCAGAAGATTCCCGCATGCAACAGTAAGTCAACACTTGCTGTCTATCAGAAAATGATTTAGTGAGTCGCGATGCGTTTTTCGTCAACTATACGTTTCCTGGAAATATTCATATTTTCATAATAGGAAGAGGAATAAATTGAGTCATCTGCTAAGATCCCAAGAGTTTTCGTCATAGAAAATCGTGAACCAATGTGAGACAAGATTATACTCATTGTTTAGAAAATGTTCCGAAAAGGCAAAGAAAAACTACTATACAAGCAGTGAACAGTGCAAATACGAGTTCACAAAGTATCTATTACACACTTCAATAGAATACGAACAATTATATAGAAAAAGTTGTCGAAAATGTGGTTTTCTTTGGCTAAAGGAATGTTGCGAAAATATATATATTGGTCAAGGGCGACGAGAACTGAATCTTTATGGATGCGATCGAAATGCCGGTCAATTATCTTCGTCGAATAGCATTGCCAATATAAAATCGACATATGCATTTGGTGGCTCGCACACTAACGGAAAAGTCAATCCAGTTACAAGTAGTTTTGACTGTCCACAAGGTTTCTCAAAGGCGTACGATATTGACGGTATTCATGTATGTTTGGCTGAAAGAGTCACAACGAGTACTGACATGTTACCTCGTTATGGTGGCATGTATTCATGTCAATACGGTAATAGAGCAACCGGATCACAAATCAAAGGGTGCCCAAATGGCTTTAGTGCTTATGCCATGGGATCTATGAGCGGGAATTGTATTTTGGAAGTTTGTTTAAAATTTGAAAAATTTGATGATGAACGCAACGTTCCCGCTGTTGCTTTACCGCCGTTCCTTTCTATTGATAGAATGCATGAGCTAATTGACACCGATGAACAAAATGGAAATGAGACGATCTCTGGTCGAATGTTCAGCAATTTACATCTTGATGCATCGAATACTTCTTCGGCATTTGAACTGAACGATTTAAAATTCATTTTATTGATTGCATATCTGTTTCTTACTAACATTAACTATATTTCATGAGTAGCCTGAATGGACACCCCATTTTAACAGTTCATGCTATAACTTGGTTGCTTTCTATAAGATTGACTCCAAATAAAAAAAGAAAATAAATAGTTTTTATATACCACAAATACAAAGCTTCTATGATGAGAATCTGTCAGAAATCTTTTCTTTATAAAGGTTTGAAAATATATCTAGTATTTTCACTAATCTGAGTCTTATTACAATAATGGAAAATAAACAAACCAACATGTAGATGATATTGGTTGCCATGTCCTGAAGAGCATTTCAAATGCATATGATGAACAAAGGAGGAGTAAATTTCAGCAGTTGAATATCACTGTGCTTTTGTACGCAGAGAGTTTCCAAATTCCATCCGCAGATTTAATGCCCCCGTCTGAGTACATTCTATAAAGGATGTTTAACGTTCCCTCATAATTTCTTCCCATTTTATGTATTGTTCTCACTTCACTGTACTTCCTTTGACTTTGTACTCTCTTCTTTCATGCCATAATCTTCTTTGTTCTGACTGCGTATATAAGCGTATGAATTTTGTTTAAACGATGCGATTAATGGTATGTAGGAACTGAATAAAGTGTAATAGCATCGGCGCTAGCGATTCTTCTATCAGAAATCATCACAATCACAATTGTAAAACTTAAAAATTGAACTTAGTTTAGTTTTCAACGTTCAATTTTCAACTTTGAGAGCCGGATCAACGGCTTTTCTTGAGTACGGAAAAATGAGTTATAGAGTGGGGTGTAGATGGTGGTGCATAATGAAGAGAAGAACACTTAGATGTGCAAGTGCCTTCGACATCGCTTCTGTACCTGCATGTATTGTTGAAATCGTTTGGTAGTTGCGTTTCGGGAGACTCTCATCTAACTGTCAAAAAAAATGATGGAACAATTGACTGGAAAAGCAATGACAGAATAAATCTTTCTAATATCTGATTAAGGAGCTCGTGGTTACAAACATTTCAAGATCTGCACTCTTTTGTAAGGTGGCAACAAATTCAGATTAACCTATGAATGCAAAAAGCAGACATATTTTGTGTATTTGATTGATCCCGATCTGTTTTAATCACGAAAAAGAAAGAGGAAAATTTGAAATTGGCACAAAAAAATCAATCTGCTGAATGTCGAGCCAAAACCTTTCAGTCAGGACGGTGGAGGATGATGGTGGGTNTGAAGACCTCACGAAGATAATCAAACGTATTCATTTGAGCCAATGATCGCAATTTATGAAACAAGAATAATGAATGGATATAAGTTACTTCCTTAATGATGGCAAGGGAGCACATCTGTGGGGAAATAATTCTATTTTTTTTTGTTCGGAATCGGCCCCATTTTGTCGAGAGGTTCCCATCAAAATTTTAAAACAGTCCGGTCGATTGAGACCTCTGGTACGCATATCTGTCACACCTTCATGCCGTTGCTACTTCTTCAAGTAACAGTATCCGTATACTTATTGCTTTTTATTTTATTCAATGAATATGGAGAAAAACGGAATTTGAGTAGTTGAAACAAAGTTTTCGTTAACAAAAGGGTACATGATCATCGAATCATGGGCAATATACTCTAGACCAGTTAACACGGCACGGACCAGGATTGCAACACGTTGTATTGGATAATCCACAGTCTGCACCCTTTGGCAAACAGTTCGACACATCTCTTGATGATAAGATTTGTGCTGGAATCGATATAGCTTCAGTCATGCACATGGTGGCCAATAATAACATAGTCACAAGAATGAGTTTGACGATAAGAGGTTGCATGGTGAGAGTAGCGAAATAAGAGCAAATGTCAACCTTTTATAGGATAATAATTATTTTCATTGCGTATGCATATTTTCAAGGCGCATCGTCATCGTGCTATATGATATATTCATTTATGAAACTTTGATAAGAACAAAAAAATAGCAAAACCAAGTGCTTAAAATTATTGATTAAAATGTGACTCATGAAGTATTTGATAGGCTTATGGTCATACAATGATAACTTTCATGTGTCAAACTCAATCGAAAATGTTATGCTGCAGAACCTGTGACTGAGCAAGTTTCTTCTGAAGCTTACAAATTATTAGATGTAGAGCAGAAGAAAAATTTTGTTGTTGAGGGAACCTTGGTTATCATTGAGGTAATGCTTCATATCCACATTCACTAATCACATTCTCCTTGAAAATGAATAAGATGGTGATTGAAAATTTTTCAAAAGACTATGAGTTTTTTCGATGCATAAAAACAAAAACTGACCTTCTGAAACTATTGATAGACGTATTCCAACTATTGGAATTTCTTTTGAATGGACCTTTGTGGTAGTAATTTAACTGGTTTTGTATTTGATGTCTATGGGGAAGTATTAATGAAGCAATTTCGGTATTTTTGTGCATGCTGATAAATGAATTTAAAGTAGTTTCAATCAGTCGATGTATGAACAGTACTGTCCATATTTTGCTTTCATTATATTGCAATAGGTTCCAAAAAACCTAGGGACAGATTCAGAAATGGTACTGAGCGCGAGCACACATAGCTTTTGAAGAAATATTCGACTTGTCTTGCAAAAAAAAATTGATAACAACTCAAAACGATTCCTGGTGAACTTCACAGCACGTTTTACAATCATGATCGTATAGAACTGTGAAATCTATGCCAATCTTTATTGATATTGATTTCACATATGACAAAATAACGTTTTATTACATGCAACATTGTATGTATTTCCTCTTTTAAACATGCCAGAAATTTTCAAAAGATCTCACTGCATGTCTTGAATAGATGTATTTTTTCCCCGGAAGATACTAGAACACTTCGAGTGCATAGTCAATACAAGAATATTGTTAGTACGATCTCTTACTGTAGATGCCACAGTAAGATAAAATGTGTCACATGTGTCGTGATTTGCGACACAATGCAGGGCACATATAAGCTCGACGCGAACTGCTCGTTACGACACCTTTTCCCCAGCAATTGTGCGACACTTTCTTGCACGACACATTCTCAAACAGTGGTTGAGCCTACCATATAACATATTTTTCATTTTTTTGTTTAAAAGCATATCATATAAGGAAATGAATTGAGATCAGATACGAACATACAAGAATCTGATACTGATCAGAGACCGAAACGAGTAGAAAAATCTCAATTCGATTCGACCTACTTTTTCGAAATCTCAATTCGATCCGATTCGATTCGATTCGATTCGACCCCATTCGACTCATGCATAACAGAAGATTACATCATTGTTCATAGAGCGAGTGCGCAGCCACGATAAGCTAGCTTCATCTGTCTCGAGGGACCGTATTCTTTTCTTTTGCTTTTGAGTGTGTTTCGCACTGAATAATCATGATATAAAAACAGATTCCACAAGAAAAAGTAATTCCATAATAAAAGAGAGATTGAGCATGGGTGCATCTAAAGATTCTAATCAAGGGAAAGAAATATCCTGCCTATTTTCCAAACTGGACTTCTATTCCACTTGTACCTGGATTTCGTTGAATTTTCTTACAATGCTGAGATCTTCCGATTATTGAAACGGTTTTGGTAGCAATACCAGAGATTTTTTATCTATGGGTTACTTTTTGAAATGATTTGAACTAGAACTGAGAACTTTTAGGCTTTTGCAACTTGCTTTGAATTTCGTAGGATCCCAATGATTTTCTCTAAAGTTTTCAAAAATACTAGTCACTGTGGGAGCTGTTGTCTTGCATTTGGGTTCCACAGAATTAGTCTGAACTACTTAGTATACATATGGCATTTCAAAAGCAATAAAATCTCAGATTTCACCCATTGATTCTATCAGAAAGAAACTGCAAGGGCACGTGCAGGCAGCTGAACAATATTAGATCTATACAGAAAAAAATTGCGATGAAATAAANAAACGAAATGTAGTGGAAATAGAAAAATCAATCACTGTTAGTTTCGAGTGAGCTAATAAAGAGATTTTTTCACTATCGACAGGTCAAAATTCGAACTTTTTTCAATGAAAATTTGTCTAGCAGTGATAAACTCCCACCAGATGGTAGTATTTCTGCAAGGTGTTGCAACAGCACGACACATAAGGCGAAAAATATTTGAAAATGACACTCACTGCTGCGATTCGGAAGTGAAACCGAACAGGTACTTCGGGATTCGATTCGGTTGACTTCTAAATTCGATTCGTTTTCGGTCTCTGATACTGATCCTAGCCTCTAATTGGTTCGCCTGGGCAAGTGCCTAAAAAGACATTTTTATTGATGTTCTTGTTTCTTTGAAACTTTACTCAATCGAATGAACGATGATGATTGGATGTCTATGGGGATAACGTAAACTAAATTTAGATGAAAACTAGGGTTCATACTCAATTTTTGTTCTACCCCAATTTTCATTGACATGGTATGTAAATATCTGATATCTGCTAACTGGTCAGTGGCAAACATTTTTATAGGTAAATAACTTACTAGATGATAGTCAAGCAGAGCTCGAAACCGAAATTCGGTGTGAAGCACTAGATTTCGAGGAAGAAAATTTATTCGTCCTCTACAAAGATTTGATAATTAATCGTAAAGATGTCATCAATAATACATTCATGCTAGCTATTTCTGCTAGCGATAACTAATGCTATAAAATACGCGCCGAATCTCGGTGTTTTAAGTCACCATATTGAAAAATAAAATCCATGAATTATATTAATATCCATCTTTTACTTTGGGCGAACGAAAGGTGATACAGGAAATTTTGAAAAAAAAAGGAACATATTCGATGTCGATACTTCGATCTGGCGTTTGAACGACTATTGTACACCAATCGGTTCTCGAGATCATCGCGACGCCAAATGACAAAAAAGGATGCGTGCGTCGAGAAAGAAAGAAATACAAACTAGATGGTACGCGAGCTTCACTCGAGTACGGAATGCGATGCGAAGCACTACCTTCGATCTTAGGAAGAGCCAATGTTGCATAAAGAACGAGAAGTATCGCGACGTATCTATCTCAATCATTCCAAGGAATCAGAAAAATTTTGTTGTGGTTTACTACTGAAAGACGAAGAGTTTTCTTCGACAATTAGATGTAACGTAGGGTTAAGATGAAAAGCAGTTACTGCAGTATTTATCAGCCCGTCAGTCTTCTCAAATGAAAGCTACAGATATTTTCAAAAATCATTGATACTTCATCGATTAATTATCTCGATGAGTCACCTTTCTCTATCAGCTGTATGAGCAGCTGTTTCACATATTAGATCAATTGAGTGGCGCCTAACTTTCTTCTTTGCGTTTTCGTTTTAATTATCTTGAAATAAAGTAAAGGCAAGCTATGTTCGAAATCGGCATTTTCGGACCCTATTATTTCACGATCGGAACACGCTGGACGAAATTTTGAAAAAAACCGAACATATTTGATGTCCATTCTTTCATCTAGCGATTGAATGAGCCTTGTTAGATATATTCGGTTCTCGACATCATTGTCACACAAAATGAAGAAAAAGATGCGTACGTCGAGAAAGAAAGAAATAAAAAAAATTCGCGTATGTCTACATAAATGCTGTGCTTCGCACCGCATTAAAAAAAATGGCGACCATGACCAAACGCTATACAGTGCTTCGCACCGTAAAAGAAACGTAAACTCGCGCACGACTGCATAAATGCTTATGCTTCGCATCGCATTAAAAACTCGCGCATGTCTACATCAATGCTGTGCGTCGCACCGCATTAAAAATTTTGCCGACGATCGCTATACAGCGCTTCGGGGCGTTATTATATTTACCGAAGACATTTATTTTTTTTCTGTTTGATCATCCTTCTGTGGGTTATGTGGCTTATGGAAAACTTTGAAATTAATTTAGATTTCAAAAACATTTCTTAGCTCATAGAAATTTTAAAAATTTTAATCATTCACATTTTTGATAAATTTGGCATTCTCTGTCGAAAATTTGTACTAATTTTATATTTGCCACCTTATCTCTTCCCGTGCTGCTGATTTTTCTTTATGACTATTACAGTTCACAGCCGATGATGGTACTATAAAATATTTCCTGTATAGTTCGAAAAACATTATTCACTGTAATTTGCACGAATAAGATACTATACTGTTATGCATTGAAATGTGATTTTTAAGCACGTTTTACCTTATTAAAAGTGTGTGAATTATGGCGCTATAATGCGCTTATTAATTAACGCGTTTCAACCTTTGTATTTATATTCTTTGTAACACTTTTATACTTCATATGTTTCAACTGTTAAAACGCCAAAGTTCGAATCTTTTTTTATAGCGCTGAAGAAAAACAGCATTTGGCGGTTTAACCCGTGAATTCTTCATTCTTCTCTGCTTTGGTAGTTACTGTGCGGGAGGAGTTCTCTATCTTTTTTTGGGAACATTCTCAACCTATAATCGTTTTGTGTAAATTTATGTATCAAGCATACTTCAAACAACAATGCCTATTTCGTATTGGTATTCATCATTGGTATTTTTCTTATTCATTCTTCTATCTACTGAAACTTTCCTGTATTTCGGTCTCTAGATAAGAATGATGTAAAAAATTCAGATCTGCTCTATTAACAGTCATAAGCGTATTCATGTTCAATCGTTCTTTTGGTTCATCGCATGATTTAACCGTGCAGAAAAAGGTATTTTGTTGTGATATTTCAGATCTCTCTGTCGAAAAAATGCTTCTGCATTGCTGAATCATGGCACTTAGGAAGCGAACTGCAGAACGGTTGAATAGATTATTTTCAAAAGATATAAAACGGCACGGCCACGGATCAGCGCTCTTGTATGTGGGCGGTTTAAAATTGGAAAGCGAGAGAAACCATCTCGACAATCGAAAGTGTGTTGCGAACAGTTTATCAGACTTGTTGAAAACTATGAGTGGAGTGATATACACTTCAGTTTTTCCCCAATACATGCTGCAATAAAAATCTATCGAGAAATGCCATCCGAAAGGTGCAGCTTTTGACGTTGTTCGAATTTTTTCTCTGACTACTAGTCAGAAGATTTTATGAGATTTTATTGTAAGAATAAAACGAACAGATTGCAAAGATAAGACTGATTGCATTGTACCCGCGTATTAGAAAAGAATCCCAGTTTAATCTCTATAGTTTGAAATGGTAAGTCATGAAACCTCGCCTGTAAAAATTAGCGAAAATGTGGAATTCCGGAACGAACGACATTTTAAGCTTTTTTATTTGATCCAGTAAAAGTGGATCAGAAGCGACCTGATATTCTAACAGGTTGTTGGAAGCGCAACTACTTTAGAATGCAACCTTGATTTCAATTCTTCGTTCTTTCGCATAAAAATGATTTACTCCTAGTTACTCAAAACAAAGATTTATTTTTTTTGAAATTCCGTAATGGTTACTTTCTGTGATATGACTCTGCTGCAGTACACTCAAAAAAATAAGAGCTTTACCGAACCCCCTCAAAAAGGTTCGGTAGATGACAAAAAGCTTGCAAATGTTTTGAAAGTTCCAAAAAAAGAATAAAAAAATACACGGAACCTTTAAAGGATCTGACCGTGTGCCCGCAATCAGATACATTTTTCTTCGAAACCTTTTCAAGTTCGGTAAAGGAAAAAAAGATTTAGTAGGCAAATACGAAACTCGAAAAGTTCCGTAGGAAACCTCATGGTTTCGTACTGGGTTTCGTATTAAACCATTATATTTACTACGGAACTTTTCAAGTTTCGTATTTGCCTACGAAACCATTTTTTTGCTCTACCGAACTTAAAAAGGTTTCGAAGAAAAAAGGATCTGATTGCGGGCACACGGTCAGATCCTTTAAAGGTTCCGTATGTTTTTTTATTCTTTTTTTGGAACTTTCAAAATATTTGCAAGCTTTTTGTCATCTACCGAACCTTTTTGGGGGGTTCGGTAAAGTGCTTATTTTTTTTAGAGTGTAG
>OENT01001390.1:0-17696 GCA_900239685.1 Rotaria macrura | reverse complement strand
AAAAATATTGAAGTACGTTTTCTCGGCTAAGGGAAGGTATTTTTGAGAAAGCAAGGGAATATTTTAAAGGTTGACGAAAGTTAATCGAGGACGGGGAATCAGAATCTGCAATCAGAATTGAAAAATATTGAAGTACCTCTTTTTGGCTAAGGGAAGCTACTTTTGAGAGAATTAGCGGATATCATATTTAGTTTCACTCAAATCCCTTCATTTAACCCAGAAAACGTACTTCAATATTTTTGAATTCTGATTGCAGATTCGGATTCCTCGTGCCCGATTTACTTTCGTCAACCTTTATAGAATTGCGCTGTTTTTTCTAAAATTTGTTTTGCTGCTAAGTTATAGCAAGAATAATTTTTTCCGTTACTCCGTTACCAAGTAACTGGTAACGGCCCGTTACCGTTACCTGGTAACTGGTAACGGGAACAGTTACTCCGTTACCGGGTAACTGGTAACTTTTCCGTTACCGTTACGTTACCAAGTAACGGTAACTTCCCACCCCTACTTTCGATAGACCAACAGAATATAAAATATACATGCTTCAATCGGGAATCGAAACCAAGATATGATAATTGTGGTTAACCGGGCCAGTGCTCTAATCATTGAGCTATCGAAGCACGACGAACATACTATTTCATTTCTGAATGATATTTAATCATCGAAAGTCAAGGGAAGTGAATAATCTACTGTTATATAATTAAAACAGTTGAACGGGTTATTTTTGTGGTTCTCTATAAAATTGTGTAATAATCTAGCGTTTCATAAACTAATGCTATTAATCTTTGGCTGCCAATCCTGGTTCCTGTGACTTGTTATTTTAACTTTTCTTCCTCACATTTAAGGAAATCGATATTTCGTAACACATTTCTTTCTTGGAGTTAATTACAAGACGTGGCAATGTCGAATGATTTGGAACACTTACCTAACGAGATGCTACTGGAGATATTCAAATACATACGTGCTGTTGATCTTTGTCACGGTTTCCATCAACTCAATCATCGTATCGAAGCCATTCTCTGTTCAGTATCATTACGGGTGAAGGTTTTGGCAAATGCTAACGACGAGCTCCGTGTTCTACTGCCATTTTTCAATCAGGTAATGTGTTGAAGTGCATTGATTCTTTTTAGAATTGTCAGGTCATGATGATGATAAACAGCACTTTTTTATATAGAAATATTTTTGGTCGACATTTTCACGTTGTCAAAACTTATGATATATGAGTAGAAATCTTCTGAAATCAAAACTCAATTGAGAATCAGTTTAATGTCCAGACCTTTGCCTTGTTTAGCTAGAGTTTCATTCGTTTTTGAAAGATTGTGCTACCAAGTTTTTCAACATCGCTAGAGTACCGTTCATTGAGTCAAACAATCCTGTTCTCTACTGGAAAGCCTGAAAAATATTTTTGAGTTATCAATATTAGAAAGAACATAATTATACACTGTTATGAAAATCTTATTTTGGCTTGTCAAAATCCAGAACACATCTCTATATGGGTTCTAACAAAGAGTATATCAGTAAACCTGAAAAATCTATCCGTTTTAATCGTATAGATTGAGTCACTGTGTATCACAAATCCACCTAAGCTGCCTTACCAACCTTTATCCGTCTCTGATGTTGACTTAAGTTCACTGGTTCAACTGTGCTCGTTAACATTACTGTGCGATACTGACGAACAACAAGCCAAGCAACTGTGCATACAACCATTTGAACATTTGACATATTTGCATCTTGCGTCATTTACTACAAGCGTAATGATGGGTTCATACCAATGCCTAATGGAACGGATTTTTTCCAATGGATTTCCAGTATTGCAAGTATGTCATTTACCCCGAGCAATGCGACCACGCAATCTCGATTCACCATCGTCACCCACTATTCGTGCCATCAGCCTGAGAGTATCCACGTTCCGCGTACTTGCTGAAATTCTCACTTGCACACCGAATGCAACCCACATAGCCGTCAAGGATTTTAGCGACGTAAGTATTTATCAAGCAAACGTTTTTGATAGCATGGGGCACGAGAGAGAAACAGGTTCACGAAAAACATTTTCATTCCGTTTTACTTTTAAGCCTTTCTAGTTACCGTTGAATCCGTTTAGTATCATCAGCCTTGCTGCTCTTTTAATCTGTATTGTCCTCTAAACCCCCTTAGTCTTTATAGTAAATTTAGTGTCCTTAGCCCTCTTAGCACCTTTAGTGCATTTGTTCCCAAGTGGCACTAAAGGCAACTAAAGTGCTCTGTAAAAAATAGTTACACTATGAAACCATTTCAAGATTCATGAGACGAGAAAAGGATCGGTATCAAAGACACGAAGCTACGCAAGTTCGAGACGAACCCTTTTATGATTTGACGTAAAACCTTTCACAGTTTCGTATTTTCCTACAGAATCGTTTTTCATTTCAAGGATCGTAGAATGGCTTCTTAGCAAGGTTCCACTAGTGCACTCGCGGGAAGAACAATTTTAGGTTTCGTAGCTCTTGCGGAATTTCGAAAATGTTTGATAGTGTACCTATTTTATTTTTAGAGACTACAGCATATTTTGTACAAATATTAGAAAAAAGAGGAAAAACGACTATCATACAGTGCATTTATTTAACTTGCTGTTTTTGATCGAGCATACGTTTTTAAGAGTGTGGGAGAGTAGGTAAAAACGTCACATTTAAACTTCTATGAATTATCTTGAAGTGAGTTCCACAAAAGGAGAGTCGAATGTCAAATATTTTTGGTTTTCTATAACTTTATTTTAAAAGCAAACTGTTTTCCACAAATCCACACTATCTACATGGACTTTATTCAAGAAATTTCATAAATGAGCTTCATTTCGTAGGGTGAGCCGGTACCACTCTATTCTAAATCTTTAACGCATCTCAAACTCAAAGGAGGTGATGAGCTGAGTTTCCATTCAATTCAGTATATATTATCGAATGTATCCACTCTGAAACAGCTTTCAATCAGTACCATACGTTATTACGCTAATCTTGGGGACGTGAAGGATGATTTCGCCATCTTGGATAAAATCATTTCGAGTAAACTTGACAACTCAACTGGATTCCGTTGTCATATCAATGGATACACTAACGACATCTCCTTCGAAAGAATCACGCAACTCTTGCATACTTTCTCGTCTCTTCGTCGTATTCGGTGCGAGACACTGTGGTCAGACCACCGGTCTTCTGCCAGTATCGGTTTTGCATTATTGTGCTCATAGGTTTGGTTATCTTAGTGAACGCCAACTTTATCACTGCAGTTACCACATTTGTATTAACTATCATTCGTTAATCTTTTAATTTTTTTTCAATTATCATGCTCGTTCTTTTCATTCTTCTCTTGTGATTATAGAAGAATAAACGTGAAATTTCACCAAAAAAGGATTGAACTCGGACATATTACTCACATATACAGATCTTAAGGAAGTTCTTCCATAAGAGTCAATTATGTTGGATTGTTTTATTTTGGTATCGTTCTAAAAACACACAATTGTTCAGTGCAAATGATCAATTATATTGTATTTACAATTGAGATCTCTATCTGAAATTTATTACATGTTTAGTCTTGATTTTGGGTTGCGATGAAGTTCGTTCATTAATTTTCGAGCATCTATCTTCTTGCAGTTTTCTATGAATTCCTTCATCTTTGTTAGTCATAGCAAGATGAATATTTTTGGTGTTCCAATAAAATAGAGTTCTTCATTTATAAACCTCAACCTGTTCCCAACTTACTTCATTCATCAATTAGAAGGTTCAATTTACTTTTTCAGAGTTGGCCTCTTATGCATCATCCTCATTACATCGTAGATATCAGACGCTTAATGATTCTCAAAAAGCACAATGAACTTTATTTTCCTACTTATTGCTTTCTTTTAACCCCAAATATATCACTATACGGGCAAGCGGGATGACGATGCGTGGACCCACCCCAGCAACCCTAATGATCTTTGTAACCAAATACTTCTTAGTCCACACAATGGTACCACTAGAATGCATATCTGTATCAGTTAACTTACACATTTAGTTACGTTATCCGAGAAGCTGCCATTATACTTGATAAAGCATTGAGAAAAGGTGTGCGTGACTGTGAATGTACATATAGGTAAAGTACACGTGAAGATCCACACTCAATTGCAACGCGTTAGGAAATTGATCTCGTCTCATCCCATCCACCTATGTTTTCAATTTTATCATCGTGTCCTATGTCTCGCAGAGTTCTGTTACATATCCTCTTATTGGAGTTGATAACTTGCTGATGATTCGAAGAGTTTTTTTTTTCGGTTATCCTTTTACATTTACTTTTCTGAGAATTTGAATCCTATCGACTGTTTGAATCAAAAGTATTATGTGCGTTGATCTGTATGTCTAAGATTCACGAAAGACCATTATTCCATTGTATGAACAAACTTTTTACATAGTAAAAATCGCTGGTATTGCATAAGAGTCTATTAAAAAGAGTTTATATGATCTTTTAGAAACAGAAAAACTAAAAAGAAAATTTACAGCTGTTTTTCTATGACAGAATCATTGTATAACGATAACTCGATGATTCAAATAAGAAATCCCTGCTTTATCAGGTAAATATGGGCGATGATAAACATTTGCTCACACAGTTGATTCACCAATTTCAATACTGTATAATATGAGAACCAAATCATTTCTTGCAGCTAATCGAATCAGTATTTATTGAATCGATGATAGTGATATTGAATATGAAAATAGGAGAGTTGTTGAATATCGATTAATACATTGGTGTTATTCTCACAAGATGCAGAATCTATCGAACGTTATACAACTGTCGATTGATCAAACGTAGAATTTTTTATTTTAATTTTCTTAAACTATTCTCGTAGTTCAGTTTGCAGTTCCACAATAATTTCGACTTCTGTAATTGCTTCGTCAAAACTTTCAAACAAAGATTTCCGAAAGGACGCGGATTTACTCAATTATCTATCCTACTCGATACCCACACTTGTAAATCGACAGATTCGTAATTCAATATCTAACTATACGAATAATGTTCTTTTCTGATGTGTTGCTCTATTACTAAACTAGTATTAAATAGTGCAAACCAACAATATCACCGTGTATTATTCATACGAATGCTATGCTGTTTCAACTTTGTCATTCATTAATTTGATGAAAATAATCGAGAACAATATTCGTATTTTATTGACGATCACGATTAGTAAATTCTTTAGTACGCTATGTCGTATGAATTGATAGAAACAAACACATGTTCACTAAAATGACACTTATCATCGAATATCTAGATTGTAAAAACATGAAAGACATGAGTAGTTTTCTTCATCTCCAACAGTGTTTTTTTTTGCTGATGTCACGTCATATTTCATCAAAGCATTCTTTTTACCATGCTCTTTCTCTAAAGAAACGCGGCTACTCAAATGCAGTGAAATCAATACCGAGGCATAAAATTCGTACTTTTATTAAAGAGAAGAAATCTTTCATATGGCCATACATGGGGCAACATTTGTATGAGTCTTTGTTATCGGTGAATAACAAATAGGTAATAGAGCCTCTAAATTTTTCTTATCATTCAATAAGTGCTCGTGCATGTTGATGTAATGACGTGTACCATAGCCACATTGATATAGAGAAAAGAAGAAATGAAAAACATGCTTGATATACAAGTGAAGATAAACCAAATTTCAGGTTTTACTTAACTGTGTGTAAAATACGTTTCAGCAAACGACGACAATTGCAACATGGCTGAGTCTACTCAACGTCTCAAAGGTATTCTATCTGTGACAGTACTCAAAGCTAGTAATTTGATCAAAAGTGATCTTTTTGGTGAGAATGACTGCTATGCCGTAATTTCACTTGAACCTCTTTCGACGAAATCGAGCTTCAAACTTGGTAAAAAATCTGAACAATCAGAAACATGTCAACAGACACAGATCCATGATGGTTGTCATCCTGTTTTTGATGAAAAACTTCTCTTTCCCGTAGCCGATGAAATAGAAGCATTGTACATTCAAGTATGGGATTCGGATATTGGCAAGGATGATCTTTTAGGTCAAGGAACAATAAAATTATTAGACGATGAACAAGGACGTCAATTTAATACAAACACAAAAAAAGAATGGCTTCATTCTGTAACTATTCCAATGCTTACTGAGAAAGGTAGAGATGGTGGAACACTAGAACTTGTCCTTCATTTCATTCCAGAGTCGTTGATTGACTACATGAATAAAAAATTCAATGCTGCACAAGCAGGACTGAAGAAAAAATTGACGCAACAAATAGTATCGAAAATAACCGACATGGCTTCAGACAAAGTTCTAGGATACGTCGGTATTGGTGATTGATAATGGTTTTAAATTTTCTTTTTCAACTGTCGTCAATTATTTTTGAATATAAGACAAAAAAAACATACTTTTTAAAATCGAGATTAGAAATAATAAAACTCACTTGATCGTCCATCAAACATTTGTCATTAGCAACCATTCAACGTAGTGTAAAAAACAGAAAAATACAAAGTGTTTTAATTGAATAAAAATATGAAGAGCATTGTTTATCCATAGAAAAAAAATGATGTATATACTTCCCTATTCTGTATTATTGATAGTTTATTTGATGAAGCAGCAATTTGACGAAAATAGTCTCTCGTTCATTCAGCTGATTATTAATCAAGGTGATTTTGACTAGTATTAGAAATGATATGATTGTTTTCATTGTGGTATAAATCATGGATATAAGATGTTCTCAATCTGTCTGTTGCTTCTATTGTGATGTATTATAAATTTTGCTGATCTATGACTAGTTAGTACTCAAGAAGTGGCAGCAAGTAGTTAATCGATCAATGCGATACACATAATCAAGTAAGTTTAAATCGTATTTACATGTTACTATAGTTAACGTGCAAAAGTCTTGATGTGTAGAGTGATCCGTCAAAGAACTACATACGTAATACAGTTATTCATTATCGAGTAGTACGCGTGTTACTACATAAAACTAATTCGGTAGTACTCGTTAAGTTTTTCAAGAATATGCCAATAGATCGAGTGATGCTCGAAGACACCCTACTTCAAAAACTAGTTGATTACATACATTATTAGAATGTGCGAGTAATTTATATATTTTACACTAAAGCTCATTCGATTTAATATATATCGAGACTATTCCCATATAGCAATAGTATATTTAGACCTCTTGATATTTATCTCATTCCAATGATCTATCATGATTGATGTTATCATGATATGTGTATTAGAAACAACAGGACTTGTTGTAATCGAAGATATCTTCTTGTAAAACAATGTTCATGTTCTGTGAATCGATCAAAATAATCATACAACAATGTATGTATATATTAACTTTGGATCATCATACGATATGCTAGATCAGTAAAGAATATTTCTGTAATTGTTACAATGTGTGATATTAGTGTTAGTGCTACTTTTCACATTAGACATGTAGACTGTTGTGAAAAAAACACCGATGTATCCGTTTATATCCAGCTGTTATTGAGAAGAAATGATCCAGGGTTAACATATGTATCGTTTATTATACAATGAAAGATATAAAAATGATGTAACTAATGACGATACTTGGTTTTACCTTGATGTAAGCCAATTTGTTCTATATATATATATATATATAATTATATACATGAACAGTATTATGTTGAGAAAATCGATTTACAAGCCGATTGTTATATTGGCTGCGAATAATTTGAGTTGATTTGATAAAGCTCATTGACATTTTTTTTAGTATACAAAATTCAACGATCATTCTCAGATATTCCATTGAACAAATATTACAATCATTTGTCAAATGTCATAATCTTCGTTTATCTATTGACAATATACGAAACAAAATGATACTTCATCAAAATAATGTACAAGGTCATACACTACGAGAAACAATTACTTGTATGAAAGCACATTTCATCGAAATGATAACACAGGGCGATTACTTTTCAAAATGTTCAAATATGTGTTACTTCGGCTAGCTCTTGATTGCGGCGTTTTTTCTTAATTGGAGGGAAAGAATGACCGCAAAGTAGAATCAGGGGGAGGGGGAGCTACAAAAATGACCACAGATTGGAAAATGTCCACGTGATGAAGTGAAGATGCTAATTTATTGGTGAAAACAAAAATATCATAAATGAGAAGAAAAGAAAGAAAACAGTTAACCTTCGATTATGGTTATGGTAGCGTTGCATAACTTATGAGTGCGAACCCATACTTGATTCTCATTTTTATTTGTTCGCCGCAAGCCAAAATGATAATTTTGAAACGTTATGGCATCGTTGCCAAAGTGTGTGGTAATTTTAGAAAACCTATCTTTACTATCTGTTGACATTTTGATTGAATTCATCTTATATTTGCATTCATTTTTAAATAATTCAGTTGTAACCATATCCATAAGAATGGCCTGGATAACATGTGACACTCATCACTGAACTATCTGTAATAAGATAATTTCTTTCTCGAAAAGCTATCGGCGTTCATCATACAATTGTAACTATATTCATTTGTTTATATCCTGAAAAAGTTTTCCAATTTGTGGTCATTTTTCCCCTCCAATTAAGAAAAATGCCCTCAATCAAGAAGACATCGTTATCTCAATAGACTTCAAGTATTTATCAAAGATTGAGTTATGAAAAAAACAAACCTAATTGATCTTGCTTTAAATAATTGATCAATCTTTTGAAGATTAATTTACTATACTTATAGAATAGATAGCTTTCTATTTTGTCGTTCAAAGTAAACGAAATAATCTATAGTAAATATATGAGCATAAGTACAATGGAAGAATATATTCATTACATGTGAATGTATTGATCATCACAGTACTAATGTAAGATTAATTTTTAGAACAGTCATTGTTTATGTATACAGTTGTGATTATTCAAGTTATTATGGTTCTAACATTTGAAAGTTGGAAAATATATTCTAATAGTATATGTACGAACAACCAACTATTTACTTAAACAAGTTAGAGCTTTATCAATCATAAGATAGTTATCAGTTGTTTTCGTGTTCTTTATAATTCATTGTCAGTAAACGATGATTGATTGCTATCACAAATAGTTTGGATCAATAGTAGCGATATGTTTAGCTAAAGCATCAGATATAAATTAACCATTAATTGAGTCTTTCACAACTAGAAGAAAAAACCACGTATAGAATATTTTTCTCAAAAATATTTTTTGACATTGATCTCTTAATCTTTCTTTTCAACTTCTTGTCTTTCATCAATAAAACTTTTGACGTCACAAATGATACAGAGTAAAAGAAACGAGATACATCAACTTTATCATTCATGAGTTCTTGTTGTTTATTCGTAGAATGTACTGAATAAAATGAAATGTATAACTATTTTTCTTCATCATCATACTATTTCATAATAATAATAAATTAACTTATTTTTGATTGAACTCATTAAAAATATGGAATTAACAATACGCACCTGCATGAATTTATATTAATTAATTTTCTTTTTATTGATTCATTACGCAAATGACTTCGAATGTTCGGATACAAGTAATATATAATTATAGTGTGCATGACAAGAAGATTCATGACAATGAAATTTATTAAGTGTAATACTTATCATTTTATATTCATTTACAAAATTCAAACTAATGGCATCAGTAAAATATCTAGGTTTCTATTAACTATTATAATACTATGGCATGTAATTTGAGTACGATAAAAACACATGATACTTACAAACAAAGATATGAAGTAAAATCATCGATGTTTATTCGTTAATATGATAAATAAAAGACAAACATAAAATGACATGCGGATAATTCTCTTGAGATATAGACGTGTATACAAAAGTGATTTCTTTTCGTACAATACAGATGCAATGATTGCCATCGATGAATAATCTATATATATATATATATATGTATATTTATATATAAACATGAGTGTATGTATAAATGTCTTTTCAATAAGCTTCATCACAATAATAGTATTTATTTAATCCTATTTGATGGATGAGATATATTCGATTAAACTTTTGAAGAATAAAAACAATCAATCACGCTATTTAATGATTCATCAATTCTAGAAGTATGTTCCATTAAATTCCACTCTCAACTCTAAAGTACATCTATTCGAATGCATAAACAAACGACGAAAACAAAACAAAAAAGGAGAAGACGATCTGATGGATATGATCTCAATTAATACTATTAATGACAACATCAATGTTAAAACAGTAGACGAAAAATGATCTGGATCTTAGTATTTCTGTTTGATAAAGGTTGCCATTCCATCACAAACAAGAACGATGTACTTGATGGATATTTGAAAGGACGAACAGTCGTATAAATAGATGTCAAAAAGATTGTTTAAGAAGTACTACTAGTTTTGTTCTGTCTGTCTTCAAACATCAACATCAGAAGTAGTCGTTATAGAAATATCTGTAGCATAATTCTTTTCCTTGTTTCTATACATATTCATAGAAAGAAGCAAAAAGAAAAAAAACGAGTACATCCGACAAACAGGATACCAATAGTTGAAGAAAAAAAACGAGTATTATTCATTTCATCTGACATACCACTCAACACACATATATACATGAATATCGACTAGGAAAAGACAAAGAAAAAGAAATAAGCGGAAGAAAAAATTAGTTAATATATTATGATGATAGTTCGATGACGTCGATGCCGTGCCTTGTACATAGAAAGAGGAGTGTAAGACTTTTTTTCCTTCTCTATCCGGTTTCTCGTTCTCATCATTCGTTCGTTTTGATGACGTAAGTCAATGTGTTGATATGAAGAAGCATGACGACGCGACGACGATAACAACAGCAATAGTAGTAGAATCTCAAGCATCACGACTATTTCGCGGTCTCATCAGTGCACACAAGAGGGGAATAGAGCACAGCCAATATTTTACGTAATTGATCATTCCCACATGCCGACGATCATTACAAATCGATGACTCAATCGATGCATGATTTGCGGTTAGCGCTGCGTGATAGCGCTAAAAAATTAGAAGATGCACAAAATACAATGAATAAATTACGTACCGACTCTGATAATCAATTAAGAAAAAAAGATGAAATTATTTCAATGAAAGAATCTATTATTAAAGAAAAAGATGCTTATATATGGAGACTTGAACAAGCCATTGCAAAATATGATCCAACATTTATTTCATCGACTTACGTTAATGATGAAAATGATAATGCATCGTCACGAACATTATTATTTGGAGTACAATCCACAACAAAACAGCAACGCACGAAACGTACAGCTATCAGTGCGGAACCGGTTCAGCATAAGAAATCTAAAGATTTACGTATTGTCCTTCAATCATTTAATAAATCGGATCGGTAAGAAAAGAAACAGCAGATTTTTGTTCCTATTCACATTAGCAGAGAAAATACTCAAACAAAGTGAAAGTATATCAATAATGAATTATGACATAGAGTTGGTGATAGTTTTAATTATATTTTATTCTTTTTCACCAATAGAACAAAGGAATTTTTACGCGATGCCATATTGAATAATGATTTCATGAAAAATCTCGAAATGGATCAAATTATGGCTATCGTTGATTGTATGTATCCACTTCAACATACAAACGGAAGTTTAATCATTAAAGAAGGCGATGTTGGAAATCTTGTTTATATCATGGAAGGTAATAAAAGAGCAGCACAGAAATATCAATTCATCTCTATTCTTCTTTTTATTCGAATTCCAGAGGGTCTGGTTGAAGTGAGTAAGCACAGTAAAGTATTAACGACGATGGGACCTGGACGAGTATTTGGAGAATTAGCTATTTTATATAATTGTACCCGGACTGCTTCGATCAAAGGTAATAGATTACAAAACAATTAGACAATAAATAAATGAAATATGATTAATGTCATTTTAATTTTCTAGCTTTATCGAATTGCAAATTATGGGCGGTTGATCGATCAACATTTCAAGCTATTATGATGAGAGCTGGTATGCAGAAGCAGACTGAACATTTAGAACTGATTAGAAAGTATATGAATACGATATATTGAATACAACTATCATCTAATTGTGTATCTATTTTATTTCAGTGTTAAAACTTTCGGAAGTTTACGTGAAGATATTCTTAGTAAAATTGTTGATACATTAGATGAAGTTAGTTATGCGGATGGTGAATATATAGTAAGGCAAAGTGCAAAAGGTGATACATTTTATATTGTTGCTAAAGGTAAGAAAGAAATTTTTATTTTCCTAATTTAATTCTTGGAAGTATTATTCGATATTGATACAGGACGTGCTCAAATTACACAAGCAAAATCGAAATGGGATGCTGCTGTTTATATGCGACATCTCGAACACGGAGAATCATTTGGTGAAGCTGCACTTCAAGCGTAAGCTGAAATTAGAAAAAAAAACGAACTATCGTATTCATAGACGAAATGTCTCTATAGTCAAGAGAAAAAAAAAGTTCAATTCGATAAGTAAGGTTTGTCTGATAATGGTCGAGTTGAAACAAATAAATGTCATCGATAGAATTGATTAATTGTAATAGTGTGCCATCGAGGGTTTTTCTTTTTCGAAGGAAGAATTCAAGTCTCTGCGAAGAAGGTCAACTCGATCCTCGAAAGAGCTCGGAACTAAATAGAATTGAATGCATATCTCTCAAGGAATACAGGAACCTTTTAGTTTTATAAAAACACGATATAATTCGATTATTGCATTGTCTATGCATGCTTTTGCTAGTATGTTAATGAGATGTGCACATTATTGATACATTATTTAAACAAAAGCTTTCTAATCGAACATTCTGTTTATACACGTTAATAAAAGAGTGGCAAGATTCAACAATATATAATCATCGGAGATTTTCACTACAAGAAGAAAAAGAACAACAAAGTTGTATCCAGATTTTTGAACATCTTCTTAACCAGACAACCATGTAAATTTATACGAACTGTTTTACCTCATACTATGCACACCAGGATATCTTGATAAAGCTCGAACAAAAACGTATACAAGGATTTTTGTTTCTACAAAAAGCATTGTAGAACTAACTGAAGAATGTTTGACTGTATGTTGAACTCATTTCCTAGAAATAAATCAGATAGACAAACTTCGATTTGAAAGTTTGAATCAAAGAAAAACAACAGGATTCTTTTATCGTGATACTCTCTATTGTCAAGTAAGCATATGCCTGTTGCAGACGGTATTTTTTTGGAAATTTAATACTTCGACATAAATAAACATCATTATCAACCGAAACTTCTGAGATATCCGACGAGCCTAATCAGCCTATGAGAATTTTCAGTATGAAGTTCTGTTATTTTTATTTTTCTATACATATCTAATGTCAAGTGGATATATGAATGTAATGTCATAGTCATAAGTCGATTTAAGCAACTTCAAGAAAAACAAATTTCTACGAAAATGATTAATACCAAAGTTTTATTACATATTCGAATGATGTTTTCTTTCCAGGGAAGAAACTCGACCATTCAATGTTATAGCCGATGACCCGAATGGTGTCACATGTCTTGTACTCGATCGACAAAGTTATCGTGAAATGATAGCAGATGAATTATCTCGATTAAAACGTGAAGAATCATGTAAATATGCACGGAAAAAGTATGTTATTTCATATGATGTTGCATATTAATCATGATTCTATTTTTTTAGTACAACATTTATTAGTGGCGAAGATGAACGTGATTTGAAAAATCTACGTTTAGGTGATATTGAAATTGTTTGCACATTAGGTGTTGGTGGTTTTGGTCGTGTAGAATTGGTAACTAAAATTGTTTCATTCGCGCTTGTTTCTATAAATTCATGTATTTTCATCATCAATAGGTGCAAGATACACGAAATTCAAAGAAATATGCTCTGAAACAAATGAAAAAACAACATATTGTTGCTATGAAACAACAAGAACATGTTATGAACGAGCGAAATATAATGATGACAACTCGATCGGATTTTATTGTTAGGTATTATAAATTTCGAATATTTTCTTTGATTGAAAAAATAATATTAACAAAAACGTTTTATTTCAATTAGATTATATAAAACATTTAAAGATCGAAAATATTTGTACATGTTATTGGAATGTTGTCTCGGTGGAGAATTATGGACATTATTACGCAATCGTGGTTCATTTGAAGAACATGAAGTGCGATTTTATAGTGCCTGCGTTATTGAAGCATTCGCTTATCTACATACCAAAGGCATCGTTTATCGAGATTTAAAAGTAATTGGCTTGTTTATAAAAAAAAATCAAAAAGAAATATATTCTCTCACTCTTTCGTACGTTCATTATTTAGCCTGAAAATCTTCTATTAGATAATAAAGGCTACTGTAAATTGGTAAGTAATCGTTTTGGTTTTGTTCGTAACTCTTTAATATTGAAGAATATCTTATGCTAGGTGGATTTTGGTTTTGCCAAAAAAGTAGGTCTCGGTAAAAAGACCTGGACGTTTTGTGGTACACCTGGTAAATAGAACTAGTTTAAAATTTTACTGGATGTGAACATGTCTCATTGTTTTTGTTGTTTTTTATGTTTGTATAGAATATGTTGCTCCTGAAATTATTCTAAATAAAGGCCATGATATGGCTGCTGATTGTTGGGCACTTGGTATTTTAATTTTTGAATTAATTAGTGGAAAGTAGGTTATCGTTTTATTTATCATAGTTTTGAATATTGCTTATTTTTCGTACAATTTAGTCCTCCATTTTCTGGTCCGGATCCAATGAAAACATACAATATTATATTGAAAGGTATTGATACAGTTGAATTTCCTCGTAAACTTTCAAAAATGGCTTCGTTATTAATCAAAAGATTATGCCGGTATATATTTTTTTTCACTAGTAAATTATTGTATGTATATCAACTAAATCTATTGTGATTTATAGAGAAAATCCAGTGGAACGTATTGGCTATCAAAAAGATGGCATAAAAGATATTCAAAAACATCAGTAAATCAATGATTGAATCCTTTTCTGCATATACATATAATGACTTTAATTTTAGGTGGTTCGAAGGTTTTAGTTGGGAATATTTGAAAAAAGGAACATTAGCAGCACCCTACGCTCCAAAAGTAAAATTCTTTCATAGAAAAATATAATCTTGATCATCGTATTTCTACTAGGTTGACAATGACGCTGATACATCGAACTTCGACTATTTTGCCGAAGATCAATCGCCTGAACCAGAAGATGATTTAACCGGTTGGGACAAAGAATTTTGAAAAAAGAAAATTGTTTTCTTGTATATTATTATGAAAAAAAGAAAATTATTCTTTGTCATCGTCTTTTTTTTTCGTTTTTTTCTTCGCTTCCTTTTTCTAAATGCTCATCCATTCGTGTCATCAAGACAATGTTTCTTATTCTTCGTTAGAGTTCGTCTGTAATTGCTTGTCGAAATCGTAATGTATATCTTTTGATTGAGTTATATTCTATAGTTATCTATAAGCTGAGGAAGGGTGTTTTTTATCTTATAATTGATTAGTTCTTAAGTTTTATGTATAAAAACAAAAAAGATAAATACGTTTTTTTCGGCACGATAATTTGTTCTACAGATCATCAACAGTTATTTATCTACGTTTGTAATCATTAGGACCGATGATAAATACTTTTGAAGGCGTATGTAAAACTAAAAAAGTGGCAGAATATGGTCGATTCCACTTCGATTGAAATACGACATTGCTCATATAATATTCGAGTTTTTCTTTCTAGAAACTTTGAATCGTTTGATGAAAGATTATTTTCTACAAGGAACCAACTAGTCATACGACTTTTCCAGCACGTTGAGTTTCGTCAGAGATATTCGTTTTATAGTGTGTACAACTTACTAAATCATATGATATGGAACGAAGTTATAGTCTTTTTATCGTAAGAAGTTCGATAAACTTGGTTTGCAAGTTGGTTTCGGTGGCTTTAGAAACATGAAAACTGAAAAATTCTTTTCATACTACGGAATAAGTTGTCTATGAATAGATTGGAAAATAGCAAAACAAAATCTTAGGTTTGGGGTTTTTGACTCGTCCGTAATAGTTTTTAGCAGATCTAAAGTAAACAAACATATGATATAGAAATTTCCGATCATCCGTTATATCCGATGTTAATGTATGACAAGCAATATTTTGCTTTTGTATATTAAAGCAAAAGATTGGCTATGCAAAGGTCAACAGGAAATGTATCGCCGAGAAAAATGTCGAATAGATAAATGTCGACAAAGAAAAATGTCAAGACGAGAAATAGAACGAAAAGCTATTTCGGACGACAAAATAGAGAAAACAATGACGTTTTATCCGTGTCCGCACATGGTTACGATGATCGAGGATAAATTTGCCAGAGTTCAGAATTCATATCCAATCAAGTTTAATTTTGTGAGGGAACTCTTGCGTATGCCAATATTTGGTGTATCAAATGTGTTTTCATCGAAGGAGATTTTAACAAAATTCTGCTCCTAAAACGAAGTATTTTTTTCCTTACAGTGACAGATGTAAAACGAAATTTCCATATTCATTCGAACATTGTCAACAATAGTCAGAGAGAAATTGATTTATTTTAAACATGCCAATATCATATACAAGTCTATAATCTCTATTAATCATTAGATCTTTAAGAGAAGTTCTTAATATAGTAAGCAATAATTTGTATACTATAATGAAAAACCAATTTACACAGAAAACGATTTTGACAAATTTTAAAATGTTCTTCCTATGAAGTTTGATAGCTAAAGGTAATAAATTGCGTTAGTGCAGTTTATTGCCTAAACCAATCGTGTCTTCTCCATGAAAACGTTCGATAATTCTTCTATAGGCTTTTCAACAGTACACGAATAAGCAAATCTAATTCGTACTGTTCATACTCGATCGTAAATGCTTTTTGTCTAATTGAATCAAATACAACAGTATTTTAAGGCACACTGAGCTTAACGATTCATTTCATAAAAATTGCTTCACAGTTGGTGCTTAATTCACATCCATAGGAGAAATAGTACCTTTGTGTTAAGATCATTTGAAACCTTTGCCGATTGTAATTGCATACTCTATATCTTTTTGCTGCAGATTTTCCCATAGAGAGAAAGCTGACTTGCTGCTTTTAATAAATAGGGGGATCATCTCTTTGATACAGCGAAATCTGAAAGGGGTTAAGCTAGAAAAATACGAATCCATATATTTTTATTTCAGGCAGATTCCGCAGCTCATGACAAAAAAACGTTGCGACAAAGGATTATGAGCAGAGTAGCCTCTTCAGCGGTAAAATTAATATCCGTAGAAAGAAATATGGCAGTTGCATCTATAAAATGAAGAGTACACTTTCACTTGATGTGCCCTATCTCATCTATCATATGCATGCAGATCCCATTGGATCTTATATCGGATTCATTCATCTCTGGTATGGCTACGACCAAAAATATTATAGCGAAAAACAATAGCGAATTTTGCTTGTATCGATCAACTTATGTGGAGAATTCATCGGTATCTAGCCATAGATGTAATTTACTTAAGAGACTGGTTGAGGGTGTGGGTGTCGTTCTTCTTTTCACTGACCTTCAAAAAAATGATCGACATTCACACTCTCATTTTGGTATGAATAAAATTAATGAAATCAGTGATTGAAATGACCACAGACAAGCTAGCTAGTTGTGGGGCATGGGTGTGATTATCTTTTGATTAACTATTTTTCGAGGTGGATACCGGTGCCGATTTTCACACCCACAAAAACAACAGCAAAAATAATCGTATACTAAATCG
>OENT01001389.1:0-45764 GCA_900239685.1 Rotaria macrura | reverse complement strand
AATGCCAATAATACCTAAGCATTAAGTTAAAAAAATAACTCTAATGCTTCGGTATTAGTATTAGCATTACTTAATACTCACACTAACTCTAATCTGACACCCCTAGTTTGAAATTTACTAATAAAATACTCACATAGATATGATCATAAAAAGCACAAAAAGATATAAATGAAACATAGTAGAAATCTAACGAAGGAATCTCACCAACCTGACACACTCCGTTTAAGCTCATATTTTACTCATCGATAAAATGAAAAAACATTTGTCCTTAAAGAATAAGGTTATTGAAGTGAAATTTCGCCCAAAGATAAATGTTATGGTTCACATAGTATTCTGAAAGTCTCAACAAAAATAGATGACTGCTTCTCAAGATGATAAATTCTAGACAAAAGATGTTTTTCGTCTATCGTTTGCTTGGATATTCGAGAAATCATTTTCGCTGAAGTTTTCAGAATACGATGAGTTTTCCAAAATCTATCTTTAGACGAATTCTTAGAAAAATGATTATATAAGTATTTCGAAAAGAATGGTTCCATGTAAAGAATTCTTTATACGTAGGATTTTAACCTATGATTATACTCCTTCTAATCAGAAGAATGTGAATTAACAGGAAAATTATCGAACGGTAAGATTGCTTATCATCAGATTCAGTGTGATCTCAGTGTCTGTTTTCAAAAGTGATACAATGATAGAATGAAAAAATTAGAATATTTGTTGATATTCTCGTAGAGCCTTTACTCAATTGTACAGATGTTGCCGGTGGGAGATATTCCTTCCATTGCTTGACAACTGCTTGATTTAATTATGTTAGAAATCAAATATTTTACCTGATGTGAAAAGTAATCATCCACGTGAACAATCATACTTTCGGATTGAGTATAACACATTGATATAAACGGATGAATTCTACTGATAATGTATGAAGAGTCGACATGATCTCAATCGATATGAATAAAAAATTTCAAAATATTTATTAAATAAACATAGCATACGAGTAAACATAGATTATCAATGCATCTAGGCAATCGTTGCAGCTGAAATTTTATTTATCACACACTAAAATATCAATGTTGATAGTAAGAGAATTTATTTTACACATTGTAGCTTCTTTGTAATGGATGCAATTGAACAACTCATTGTAGTATGGAGGTATTGATTTTTCATCATAAAATATTATCGTAGCTAATTTTACATTCATTTCTGAATTAAAGGAAAGGCAGGAAGATATTTAAAAAATAGAATGCTTTTCATGAGTTGTTCTTTCCGTCTTAATAAATAAAAAAATGTGTCGAGAATAGGCTCGTCTCTGGTATGTCTCTACAAAAATAATCCTTACTTGATGGTAGGTTTTGATTCGATTGACTTTAAAAAATGCATTTCACTAGTCGAAATCTTCTGTAAGTGAATTTTGTGATGAATACTGATTCATTCAAAGAAAAATATCCGTATTGATACCCCACATTTCAATAGCATCGTTGATTTTATCAATAACTAGATCATATTCGACATATATTTTATTTCTTAATATCTTTTCTTCTCAAGAAATATATCGTCTTACTACGAACTCATGCCCATCTAGACTTTCACTTATTGTTAATTTTCTTTGATGGCCTAAACAGCATGTTGAGTCTTTGATTGGCAAGACAGAATCCAATTGTACGACGAATTTATCATTTTCTACGGAAGTAATGACATGACATAGTCTTTGTTTTGATTTGAATCTTCGACGATTCCCATTCAAGTGAGCATCGTTTACTAATTGAAATTTCTGTCACGAACACATATTCTTCTCGTCGATATTGATGCGTGATGGTTACTTAAAGATTTTCTTTTAGAATAGCCAAGCGAAAAATTCTTACAACATGTTTTTCACATGTAATATAGTAACGTTCTCAATTATAAATAGAATAGTAAACTACAATAAGATATGTAAACTACTCAATATGACGCTTTCATACTCATGTTCAATAGTTTTGAAAGATGCTACGTAAAAATCGATGTTAGACGTAATGAGAGATCTATCGCTCTAAAAAATCGTTCATACATCGTCATTTATCCTAGTTTAGTAGCTCAAATGCGTTTGTTCTGACATTAGTCAAACTACGTTGAAAGTTTGGAGATGAAGTACGTACTTCAGAAAAACTAATAACTGTCTTGAAGCCAAGTAATTGAAGAAGTTGAATTAGTACATTATATCAACAAGACATGTAGTTAAATATCAATTGCTGACATTTGATTGTAAAAATTATTGAAACTTTATGATCTTACATTATCGTATGAGAATACATTTAGACAAAAAACGAGTCTAAAAGTATGAGCACAAAAGAAAATTGGATTATTCTCGTAAAAATATCATGTAAAGTGTAAGAAACAGAACAATCATCTATCGTTTGGTTTAAACCTAATCGTGTATGTTAATATTTCCAATCTTTTGATTTGAATTAGAATAAGAATATAAAAATAACATCGGCTTCACAACAACATAGTTCTTCTGGTGCAAATATTTCTTTCTGGTTTACTTCATAATTCAACACACTTTTGTTTTGTATACCACCTTATATCGACAACAATAAAATACGATACGATTGAGTATTTTCCGCTGTTTTCTTCTATCACTTCGATTTTTTCATATGATGGATTTTCCCCTAGCGTGTCATTATAGACAATATGATCATGATCAAACAGAAAAGAAAGAAACAAGTATTGATGGAATCATTCTCCGAAGACAACTCTTTTAACAATAGATCATTATCATTCTTTTTGCGCTACATATATATATATATATATATATAAACATACGAATCGAAACCAATCACGTGGCTACTAATTGAAAGTCAATTATGAATACAAAGATGTGTAATATACTTCTTCTGATTAACGCCATTGTTATTGTGATATTTTTGGATTCTATCGATGGTAAGTACTTATAATAAATAACCTTGAGTTTTTTTTTCACATAGCTAATTAAAGAAAAGAAACAACTTTGAAATTTCAGTTCGATATCTTTATCGATAGGTATCTCTAATGGATGTTCCGATCGAGAACATTCACCATTATGTATTTGTCATTCATCCTATCGACGAATTACGCTAACTGAAAAATTTCTTGCTAAAACATTTCTTTTTCAATGTGATAATTCTCTGTCAATTCGTCAATGTCATCAAAGTGAATTTCATCCACCTTCGTTTAATCTTACTCAACTCATACCATCACTTACTAATCGTTCACAATGTCTCAAAAATACTCATTGTCTTCATAAACTACCGGTTCTACAACGTTGCGAACAATGTCAATTGTCATCATTATTATTATCACTACATAATAATTCATATCCTATTAATCGAACGATGAATAAACTTTCAACTGATACATGTTTTCATCTATGCCAATATGATCCATCATGCGGTGTTCTTTGTTTTAATCAACATATAATAATATCGATTCAATGTCGTGTGTGTCGAGGACGACGACAAAATGTTTCTTGTCGGTTAGTAGAATTTCTTTTTAACTGTTCTTGATTTATTCAAGCATGTATAAGAGCAAAATTTCATTTTTTTTTCTCGACAGTTGTATTAAAACAACATCATCACTAACATGTTTAGAATCATCTTACTTGAGTACAACACCTCGTTGGATGCAAAAACGTGGTTTTCCAGCGGCTGGCATTCTAGCCACACTTGTCCTAGCTGGTGCATTACTAATAATTACAATCAAACTAATCTATCATCAATTAGATATACAAGAAAGACGTCAAAATAAATCCATGCATGGTTCATTACTTCGAAGTCGCCGATAATGATATGATTGTAGATTTCATTGAGAATCGTTATAACAAATCATAATTGATATAATGATGAAAAATAGAATTAAGTATTTTATTGTTCAAGAAAAAAAAATATATAAATATCTAGAAAAAAATAGAAGAAAAGCTACATTTCATCGGTGTTTGAATCATTGTTTGTTGTTTGATAATCAATTATCTTTGTTTGAGCTTGAGATAGATTTTCTGAACAATAAACTTTTTCATGAATCCATGGTTGAGACAAGGCTTGATAGATTGTAAGACGATCACGAATATTGATTTTAAGAAGATTCGTAACAAAACTCTGTTTCCAATAAAGAAAACAACGGTTGACTTATGAAGAATAAAACAAAGTATCAATCAATACGTACTCTTCCATTCAATGATACATGATCCCATTCAGATGCATTGTATTCAATTTTACCTTTCAAAATTTTTTGAAAAACTTGTTTCGATGTACCATGAAATGGATACATGCCCGATAGACTATAGAAAATAAATTCAATCATTTAAACTTGATTTTTCTTTCGTTTTCTATCTTACCAGAAGAACATCAATAGACCCAATTGCCATATGTCTGATGATGCAGAAATAGAATCGCCACGTAATATTTCAGGTGCTAATGATAGAGAAAACAAATGACTATTGATTTCTGTGATCTTTTTTCTTTTTCATTACCACACAAGCTTGGTAATTCATTAACCAGAAGATAGATCGTATCTTGTGGACATAAATTCGAATAGGCATAATCGACGAGACATAATATCTGTTCGTTATCCACAGTGCGAACTAATACATTTTCACCGTGAAGTTTTCCATGATAAATTTTTCGTTCATGCATGTACTTCAAAATTAAAACGTTCGTGATAAAAAAAATAAAACAACAACAAATGAACAGTTTTGCTTCGTTCTACATACTTGAAGACCTTTTAATATTTGTGAGCAATATTTTGATACATCATGTTCTACGTAGACTTCAGCTTGAGCAATTCTAACAAAATATTAGAAAAATATTGTTACATATATCATTTGAAATTTGAACTAATTATTTCACTTTTGGAAAAGATTCATGCCATCAACATAGTCTTGAACAATATAGACATATTTTGATGATTCCAAAATTTCACGAAGAACAACCTTTTGAATAGAAATTAGATAGACAGTTTGAATAGTTGATTGCTAAACAAGAAATATGATTCACGAGAGCAACAATAGAATCGATTTATTATTTATAAACTTACATTTTCAGTGAATATCGGTCATCTCTGCCGTATTCTATCAGTTCTCGTTGGTGTTTAGAATAGAATGAAAGATATTGCTTTTTTGGCCTCAAGCTTAGTGTATATGAAACTCTCATAATTCTAAGAATATCTGAAAAGTTCCGATCTAAACAATTGTTTTCTACTTGAAGTTCTTAATGTTTCCGAATGGATTTATCTTTGGACTAACATGCAAAAAAACCGGAAAATATCTCGAACATGGAACATTTCAAGAAAGAAACAATCGGTTTATTCGAAGAGAGACTAAAAGGGAATCTGTGGGAAAGAATGACTATTTTATTCTTTCATTCTTCTAATCTACAAGTAATAAATCGATTCGAGTAGTTCTCTTGTGAATGATTCATCAAAGTTTCATGATTATATAAAAATTAGTTCATTTAAAATTTAAAATATCAAATACCAAATTTGAATGATCAAGTTGTAGAATCAATGAAGCGTTTTTGATTGGAGTTTTTCGAGTGCCCTACAAAAATATTATTATAAATTATTACTTCTTTCAATAACAGTCGAAATTTGTCATTCACTTGAATTATTTTACATTATAGACTGCATACAAGAACATGTTGTTCGCGATCTTCTAGTATTATAAAATTCATTTCTATACGTGACGTGAAATTCATATGACTTGTCAGATTATGTATATATTGAAATTTTTATAGACGAGATAACATTTGACATGTTGGTATTATTCTGCTCGTAAATATATTTTTCAAATTACATCTCTGGAGAACTACAGGTACAAACCTGTGAAAACAATGTCGAGAGATCATTTTGAGAGTGAGGCGAAGAAAAATTGCATTGAATTTCTGTATGAGATAGTTGCGATGAATTCAATCTTTAGTCTTTTTTTGTTGAGATGACTCGGCTGAAATGTTTTCTTGATGTATCCTATTTACCTCATTGTGACCCATATTATTTATCAGAAAAAAAAAGAAATCTTATCATGTATTTATATGCCTGCTGTTAGATGAAGAAAGATACATCTTGTTGTTGTCTTCAATATACAAAAAAATAAAATACAAAATCTATCGATTCATATGAATTACTTATAGGGACTAGAAAGCAAACTTTATTTTACTTTCTAAAAAATACTTTTTTAGAATGACACATTTCGATTTGTAATGTATTGATGATCTTTTTTCTAATTTTATGCAACTCACGCGTTTCGGAATAGATTTCACTGTTCGTAATGCTTGACGATTTTTCAATCGACATTTGTGTACATCAGCAAATTTTCCACTATTAATAAACAAAAATTTTGAAATTTAAAGATATTGTCTCGTCAATGAATTACTGATTAATTAATGCATCGAGATCATAGATATCTTCCAATTTATCAACTATCGTACTACCACCAACCCAACGTGATTGTTCTACTGATGGATTTTTGTTTTGTTGATGTTCTTCTACCATTATGAAAATGTAGAGAGTATACCTTGACAATGGCAAACGTAAAAAGTGTAGTGACAACAAGAAAATGCCATTCTATAGATTTATAGGTAGCGAGAAGAAAAAAAAACAGAACAACATCCATTGTCAACAAGAGTAAAAAAAAGGTTCTCTAGTTACGGTAATGAACGAGAAGAACGAGATGTGTCGTTTTGGTATTTTTTCTTGATTATATTCATCATATGTGTCATCGTACAACCACATTAGAAATTACATTCGATCGACAATAGTTTCGTTGTAAAAAAAACAATTGTATATTATTTTTTCATATCAAACAGAACCAATGCAAATAACCGTATGAAATTATGTTTTTTTCCTATGATAGAACAAATTCAATTCAATAAATATACGGATTAAAAGTTTCAGAAAGAAAAATCTTTCAATCGTTTAAGAAATTCGAGTATGAAAAACAAATTTCCGATTATATTTTGTGATAATGTGATAGTTCGTACTCCCGAACTATTTGAGCTCATAATTTGAAGGCCGTACTAATTGCGCATAGAACCCTAGGGTTGTTCATTTGAAACTATGCATCTACTAGTCAGAATGGCATAATTCTCTTTCGGAAAGAAATAAAACGCCATGTTCACAGTAGTGTAACACACAAGTAGAGATAATCTAAAATTTAGGATAAATTTTTAAAAATTAACCTGAACATTTATCATCATCGGTTCACAGAGGATAGTCGTCTTTGAAAATTTGCACATCGTTCACAATCAATATTGTTAATTTGTAAGAATTACATGACTCGACAATGTAACGATTAATGTAAACGACTTTATCCTTTCTTTTAATATTTAAAAATAACAAAATGATTATCGTATTTTACACAGTGCGCATTACTTTTTTTGTAATTTTCGTATTCTCGATGTACAAATCCTTGAATACAGAAGAAAAAAAAGCGAGATAGTCACAGGAAAAACTATAATCAACAAAACCAATTCAAGCCACAATGACTTCGTTCACGTTAAAGTACCAATTGAAATTGATCACTTATTTTTACCATCGTACTTGTCCTTGATATTCTTCTTTTAAGGAGACTCGTTTAACAGTTTCATAACCAAAAATAATCAATAAAGAATAAATACAGGAATGAGATAGACGAGCCGTTAAACCTTTCGAGAAAATATGAAAACGTTCTTCTTGCCATAGTTCGTACATGATTCGCCTTACACGTTTTCGTTCTTGTTGAACTTGTATACGAGTACGACATACATCAAGTGGATTCGTTATTAAAGTTGATGTCAACGATGATAAAGAACCAGCTATACATTGAATAACAAGTAGTGGTATGGAAATTTGATTGGCTATATAAAAAGAAAATGAACAAAACAAAAATTAAAATTCCATTGTATTTTCTTAGTTAAAAAATGCTTGGAAAAAAACACAAATCGATCTTACAAATGAGTGATTCCATGTTGATCATTTGTCTTTGATAAAAATAATATGATGGCCACCAAATAGCACTTGTTAAACTAAAGAGAAACGTTGAAACGAAATAACCACGATAAAAACCATGAAAATGAATCCGTGATTTGGTATCTTTATCTGTACGTTCATCGTGTAATAGAACCTTACAGATATGTTTAAATATTAAATAATTACTAGAACGAATTTCTCTAGGCACATGTATACGACGAACATGTCGATGATGAAGAGTATTTGACGATGATTTTGATTGTGCACCATCTTTTGAAAGAGTTGTTTTGTCGGATGTTGTCAATCCAACTAATTGCATATGTTGAGATACAATATCAATAGGGCATGCAAGTATTTGTGAGCACAACGAGCCTACAGTACCACCAATACCAGCGCGTATGTATTCATTTTTAGTTAGCATATTAGCACGCGAACGTGTCGATTCGAATGTTGTTATATAGATTAGACCAGGTATTAGTTGACAATTATAGACAAGGAAGCCTTTGGAAAGCATCTATAAAGAATGTCCGAAGAAAATAAAACAATCGTAAGACAATATTATTATTCAGATTTAACTATAAAAATACGATGGAGAACTTTCCAGAAACGCAATCAACTGGAGAATTACTCCTGTATAGATTCAATGTCAAACATCTTCTTCATATAGTATATCGGTCATAATGCGATGAACTTCTTTCTATCAGATTTTAGTTATAAGAGAAATTTTATTTTTTACTTGTAACTATCAAGTTCAATTTTATGACTAATAACCATGACATTTTCTTTCTATATACGTGAATGAAAGTATTAAATGTGACCAAGTTTGAATTGATATCCTTGATGAATCGTGTCTTATATAATGAACGATAACCCTCATAACGAACAGTTGTACGTAGCGCATGCCATGTACCTCGATATATGGATGATTTAACTTGCACTTGTAGACGAGTACGAACAAGTGTAATCGGATATAATATAGAACGAACGATAAATGTCGAGAGAAGATTTAATGGAATAAATCGAGATTTATCAAGCATGGGCCAATCAATATCATGCGTTAGATTCGGTTCATCACTTTCAGACATCGAATACTTAAAAAAAAACAATTTATCAGAATTGATGAATTCCATGAAAATCTATTTGTAGTTTTAGTCATCATTCAAAAAGGACATTCAAATTTTGGGTATAGTAACTTTTTCAAGTTTTTTTCAATCATAGCCATAATCATCCGTGCTACAAGGATATAGATATTCGATCAGTAGCAGCTACGAATCGTCAATCGTATATTGTACCAAGATAGAAATACTCGTTTCTCTCGGAATTTCACTTTATATTGTTTTGAGCTGCCTATAAACTTGGTAGTAACAGATATTTTTCAATCTTAAAGAAATTCGTGTATTAGAGAAAAATTCAAGTATGTATTGCCTAGGAGATTAATCATTGAATTGGAATCTCAATTCAACAAATGAAACTTGGATATTTTTCTGTTGGATGATATTTTAGTGTTTGTCGAAAGAAAATTTTTCATATGCTAATATCAAATTTAATTACAGAGAAGTATGATACATTTTCTAATAAATCTTTATAGTACGTATTTGTTTATGAAAATATAAAAATTAAGAATCATTCATTATGAGTTGTATACAATGATTATTGATCCTATTTCGATAGTTTATTCGTAGAAGTCGAAAAATTGATTTCAAATGTTACTCTGAACTTGTAACATCTACTGGCGTTTCAACATATGTCGTTGCTCATTGGGTACATCATTGAAAACTATGATGCTTGGAGCGTTTTACTTGATTTGAACACGTAGACTAGTTCTGTATGAATGAAATTTTATCAAAACTTGAGAAAATATTTTCGTAAAATGAAATTCAATATTTGATAGAGAAATTAATTCTCTAAGAATTGAGGTAAGTAGCGGGAATTGGAAAAAATGTCCAACAATTACTAATTTAATCAGATCGCTTAATTAATCCTTTTATGAATAGGCTGATCGATTTTAACAAGATTATTCAAATTCTTTCCAAGTAATATTGAAATTGAAAGAATTTATATTCTTTAAACATGAAAATCTGTGTCTAATTCTAGACTTTGTCAGGTTCATACCAATTTTAAAATCGGGAAGAGTATATTAATAATAAGAAAACTTTATACGCATGGAGAGGTTGGCTCTCTACCATATGATTAGTGATATGAGCTAAAATCTTCAAAATACTTTTGATGTGACATGTAAATAGATCGTTCCCCCTTTTTTCAAAACTTGTCATAACAAGCCTTGTCTATTACAACAAAAACTTCGATACACTATGTTACATATATATATATGTATATATTTAGAGAGAGAGAGAGAATAAAACCATCGAGAAAAAATTACTTTCAAAGCTACCTAAAAGTAATTAGCATCTTCATCATCCAAAAGAGCAGTTCCAAAACGTGTTTTAAGAATGAGAGCCTTTCCTCAAGTTCTATGTTTCAGTTGGCTTGCTATTCATTTCATGGAATTGAAAATCAGCTTGTAATGTTTAGACATCTTTTCGGATACATCCCCTGTATAAACAAACAATGAATCTCATAGAAACGAATCTTTCAAAAAGTCAATACAGTTGTCTTTTTCTTTTGTAAAAGAAAAGATCGAAATAGGTTGCATTTCACACACAACAAACAAGAAAAAAATATTGTTGCCTATTAAAGAATCAAAAAGTAAGACAAAAACTATTTTGATGATGATGTTTGAATAATCGGTGTTGTTCGCTGTTGAGCAAATTTTTGCACTAAGCATTGACTAGCCATAAGTAATAATTGAAAGCGTTTAGCCATCGGCATTGATGGGTTTGCTTGAATATATGTATTTAATTTTTTACTAAGATCAATTAAAACTGTTTGTAAATAATTACGTACACTTGGATGTGATAAATCAAGACAAATTAATGCTTCATGCAAATAACTATGAAGAATAAAACAAAAACAAAAATGATAGTTTTTAGGAAAAAAGACCGAACGTGAGAATGAAAAGAATTTTACCTATATTTAAGTTCTTGATGTGTGTTTAAATCAGCAGCAAGTTGTTGTATTAACGATAGTAGAACAGGAGTTTGTAATGGACATGGTTGAATTGAAAAAAGTTCTGTAGGACGAACATTTTCGCATAGATATAAAACAAGATTCAAATCCGATGCTGATAATACAAATTCAAATGCTTGATTCAATTGACCGAAACGAGCAAGTTTCAATACATGTTGTTGTTTAGCATCCAATGTTGAAGTCATACTCGTTACAGTGGAGGAGGCAGTGCTTACAGGCGCAGTTGGCAATGGAGTTGTTGTTCGACGGATGGCTGGCTGTGATGGCAGAGATTGCCGAAGTAAATTATTAATATCATTCTTCTGTGCTGCTAATAATTCACGAAAAATTGAACTTGTTTCATCATGTACGATGGAGCGGGTTGCTTCTTGAACCCTATTTAAAATGAAAGAAATGAGAAATTCTTTTGACTTCATTAGTTACATCTTGTTTAAGACTCCAGACATTCGTAATCCTATCGGTAAGATGATTGGAAAAAACAATGTTTGTATCATATGTTTGAAACATGTTGTACAAAGTATGAAAAGTAGTTTATTTTGATGGCTATGGAATTTTCGTCAGAGTGAAATGTTACAAAAGTAGCCGACTAGATTTTGATGATTAGTAATTATTGTATGAGATGTTGCCTATTCGCTAAGGGAGAGCGTTGGTTCGAGGAAGAAAATTTTGAATAAAATATTTTTTAAATACAACTACGTTGACACTCGATTCATTAATTTTCAGAGTAATTTTTGAGATGCCACAGATTCTATCTTAAGCATGTTTATGAGTACATTCAATTAGATTGCTAATGTTTTTCTTATGAGAAACGAGTTCTATTTGACACATCTAAGTTAAGCAGTTTTTCTATGGCAGCCGATGAATATCGACCGTGTAATGAACATGATCAATTAAATCGATGATACAGATTTTCAATAGACGACAAACTTATGTTGTCATAATTCGATCAATTAAAAGATCGAACAGAACGTATTTTGTTGAAACGTATAGGAAGATGCCGTTCTTCATCTGATTCGCATTGATCGAATATCTATTTGAATTAATACTATCTTTCTACGTTCCTCTTCAGAAATGGGACATGATGTTCCATACATACTACTACATGTGTCTAGAAAACAAATCATGGTCGAGAGCGTTCCCTAAAATACTAAATTGAATCGAAGAGTGGTGTGGTCTTTAGTGGTTGCAGTCACAGAAACATCTTCAAAAAAATTGGACCCAACCAATGAAGACGAATTTTGAGTGAATAAAAAAGTATGAGAGTTACGCTTCATTTTTTCGACTTTGTACACGATTGAAAGCAGTTGCAGAAATCTTTTTTCACTATTCAAAAGCTCTTTCCATCCTCTACATAATTCACTCTAGGTTCATTTTATTACGAGGTCAGCTAAAGGAAACGCACACGACTTCGAGAGTCTTCTTATGCAGCTGTGTTACGTTTTGAACAAGCCGATTTAACACTCAGAAACCTAAAAATTCATATTATGTCTAACCTAGTGTTTTTAATTATGATTCATCTAATGTCATTCGATGAAAATTTTCATTCTTACATGGATGTTAAATTTGTTGTCAAATGTTGTGTAATTTCATTTTTAACTGATGTTGCAAAATCTTGATTTTTCTTTTCAAATTCTTTATTTATTTGTGTTGATTCTTTACGGATTTCATTCATCATTTGTTCACGATGTTGAATCAATGTACGTTGCTGTTGTCGGCCATATTCAATCATTTCACTTAGATCTATATTTAACAAAATGATACTATTCAGCTTATGCCGAAAATCTTCTACATACATTCTTTGGTACCACGTTTAAATACATCGTTCGTTTGTTGAAACATATTTGTTGCAGCTTTTTCAAAAGAAGGTATTACTATTTGATTAAATGTATCACGATATGATGTTATCATTATTGATTGAATTGCATTCGCTATTGTATGACTTAATGAATCGATCATTGTCTACGAACATTCAATGATTATTCAATTCCGAAAAATAGAAACTATCAATGATAAGAAAAATAACCTTTGAACGAAATATCTGTGTAATGGTTTGTTTGATAACAGTATCAGTTGCTAATAATTTAGCTGCGAGATCTTTATGTAAATTATCTTTCATATCTCGATATGGTTCGAACACAGATTTCATTGCTATAATGAAATGAAACAAAAAACATAACTAGTATTATTAAAAGTCAATGTTGATTGAACCGAACTTCATCGCATACTGAGATCAACGAATTATGAATAAACTCCCATAATTCAAGTTTAAAGATTCATTGCCTACGAGAAAATATAGTATTACGAAAGTCAGAAAGTTCTAGAATTTATTATCCGAGCTGCCATCTTTCTTATGACAGTTAGGGATTCGATTTGAATACGTATTGTATGTCGAAGGTTGCTGAATTATATAGAATGTACCATGTATGAGAAATCTCTGTTTTCTTATTGCTCGCAAACGAGTTTAATGCTCTTTTCAGTTTGCATTTCGAAAGGTGTGGTGAACGAAAGTAGATTTTCGACAGTGAATTATTGAACAGTACGACATTTGTCTAAAAATGAAAATTTCTTTACCAACATGAGTACTTTCACTAATGAGGAACGACTACAATTCGAAATGTGCTTTAGATTTATTTGTGTGCAGAGTTTATCTTAAATATTATGTCTGTATTATATTGTGCTTCTAAAAGAACTTCCGAGGAAAAATCTGTCCAATCGCCTGAAGCTCATGAAATTCGATCGACAATCTCAATTAAATGAAAAAACAGAGGAGTTTTGATCAATTTAACTATAATGATAAATTTCCATTAAATAGACGAAACGAGCATTTTCATGGAGACCATTGAAAAAAACTTTCAGTTAGTAATGTACTTAACTTTACAACGATTCACTGATATGCGTATCTACGGGTAGTAAGTAATATTTTACACAAGAATTCGAATAATTAAGTTCATCTTATGCATCTGACTCTTAGAAAGCTATGCATTATCATTTTTAGGCAACTGAATAGTGTGTTTTGTTTTTGGATGAATCTGTAGGCTAAAAACAGCATGTGGATCTTTGCAAATAAAAATTAAAAAAATAACGCTTTTCATTGGCGATGCAAGCTATTAAAAATTTATTTTCGAAAAACTATCCTTGTCATCAAATGATAAACAACTAATATGACTGAATATTTACTTGTTGATGTAGTTTCTCTGATAGAGTCTATCATTTGAAAATATTCGGATTCCTTCCTCGTACGGCTCGAAAGATATTCGTTAATTGCTTTCAAATGGACAAGTTTACTGGAACGTATTCTAAAATAATACGTAGGGGAAAATAATCTGGATAGATAATCTAAGTCAAATGGAAGAAATGTTTACGTCTCGTTTTGAATTATGTTCCTTATTGACTAGTCATAGATGCATCTTTCTATCGACAACATTGCATCAAGTAAGTATATATTTCACTAGTTTTAATTCAGACCAACGAAGTTAGAGTGAAAGTTTCATTTGAATTTCAACTCTTCACATTTTGACCAATTCTATAACTCTTCAAGCAAGTGTAATTGGATGACAACTCTAACTAGTTTCATCTAAATATTCGTATACATCTAAATTTCTCATACCACTTTGTACATATGTTTGAATTTTTTCAATAAGTAAAGCTTCTAAACGATCATAATGTGCATCGGAAAATGTTGTTGTTGATTCATTCGGTGTTACAACTTGTATCGGTGCTGCATTTGGACTTGGTCGACTTGGTCGAGAAACAAGTCCTAAAAAGATATTTGATTGTAAAAATTCTGTAAATCATATAAATCAATAATCTCGATATTCAACACGAAAGATTTTTATCGTATATCTAGTATATGTTTCGTAGTGACACAGTAGAACTCTACTTAACTTTAATTTGTTTCGTGATATCGGCATAGGAAGTATGATAGTAACCTACCATTCTCATGATTTCTCCATTATCTCCTACACATTTTCTGATTCAGAAACATTTGAGCAGATTTTAAATATGACGATTTTGTTTATCGAGATCAACATTTAAATTTGAACAAAAAACAAAATATCAATGATACTTATAAAAAATTGAATCTAAAATCAAAGACTTAATCTGTTCAATAATCTTGATAAGATCTTCAATAATTCTCTTGTCTTCTTTTATCCCTAATAATAGATTCGAATTCGTTTCGTTCTAACTTTGATAGATTTAAGCATATCGATATCCCATACATGTATTTTTCCACTTGAAGAACTATCCATATTCCCTTTCGAAGAATACAACTGAACTTGTTTACTAAGTTGAAAATATTTATCTCAAACGTTAATGATCGGAGTGTATATGCAAGATAGACATGGATTTACCAGATTGTTCGAGATTAATTATTCTATCAACTTTGTTTGATAGTTGCTCGAGCCGTTGACAACATTGTTCGAGTTTGATTTCATGATCCACGTGTGATTTCAAATGCAAATGCGAATCCGATGTTATGCTCGTCTTATGTGAACGAAATTCATTCAATAGACGAGTTAATTGACGGATTTCTTGTAATGCCTATAATTTAAAAATAGATTTTTAAATTCAATAGTAAAATACATTGTGATTGAACACGATATTTACATCAGCATTTAATCCTAGTTGAGAATTATTTGGTGAACGTCCACTACGTCGTTTCACACGTGTATGTGGAAGATTTTCTTCGTCAGCTGTTGAATCATCATCTTTATCACTTGAAAATTAAAGAGACAATTCGTTGAATAGTGCCACTGTATTTATATGAATTTTACCTTGTTTCAGTCGGATCACTAAAGTCATCGATACCTTGATGACCAGAAGATGTAGTTAAGCCTCTAGAAAAATAGATTCATATAACAAAAAAAGAAACATAGGAAAATGTTTGTTTTCATTCGTTTTTACTTCATCGGACTTTTCTTAGACCAACGTGAATTGTCTCCATATTTCGGTGGGGATATTAGGGGATCTTGAACACCATTAATCTAAAAGAAAAACTAGATCATGTGTGTACATAAACATACAATGTTTTCTTTGCACAATTCATACCGGTTCATCATCATCATTTGCCTTGATAGGTATAAATACTGTATCCACATCATCATTATCATCATTTGGTACTGAAGCAATAATTTAAATGAATTATTAAAGAAAATGATGCATTTACGAGAAAAAAAAAGTAATAACAATAACTTACAGGTTTCATATTGAAGAGGATAATTCGTTGTACATGACATACTTTCAGCAACTTCTTTATCATCTAGATCGTATAGTGACGGCGATATACCTGAACAAATTTCAAATTAACAATCCTAAATACCATTTGACATTCTGACAAGCGTTTAGTCTATTTAAATCAAGTCTCCTCTCAACGTTAGAACTCAAATGATTCAATCAAATCACTAGCATTCTATACTTAAACCAACAAGAAAATTCTTCAATTTTCGAAGTATCTTTGAAAATAGATTAAAATATTCAATTAAGATAATAGTCTTGTCAGATTCGCTAATTATTATATTCATTCTTTTTCTCGATTAATACAAAAAGAATAATTCGATTATATTAGCAATTAGTTGAGTTTGTGATATTTTAATTCATTAGCTCGACACCATTCGAAAACATGCCAAATCGATTTTCTTAATAGTACGAATAACACACGAAACAGATCTTACAAATCTGTAAACCATACATTTCTATATTAGAATGAGAATATTTGAATAATCGTTACGTATGACAGTATCTATCGCAACAATAAATTCCTTTTTCGAACAATTGTCTACTATTTGATTTACTATTCGGATACAAATATTCATACTCGTACCCAAGTGACGAGTAGTAGTGCTCAACAACAACTGTTCTATCAATAGTTTTTCCAGATTATTTTTGTATTGATAAATGATAAAGGAATGAATATCTTACCATTTCTTATTAACGATAGTAGTGGATTTTCGTCGGTGGTAGTTGTTGTTTTGAATCGATCATCGATTCGACTATTAGGACTAATCGATGCGACTGTAGTTACTTGTTGTTGTGATGGTGAAATATGTGAATGATGATCTTGCTGTTGTCTAGTTACAACAGAATCAAATGCTGTTGTATTACCAAGTAAAAGACCATGAAGAGGATCAACTGTTGATATATTATTATGGACTATTGTCGACGATGAAAGTGCCTTCGTCGTACTATTCACATTCGTTGTTAAGTCATCATGACTTGCAAGTAATGAACGTGTTGTATCAATCGTTGGTAGACGAGTTACATTTGTCAAAGAACTGTTAGGTGTAAGTAAATCATCTATACTAAATCTAAATTGTAGATCATATCGTAACGAAGTTTTCTATAAATACTATTATCTTACGATGGAAGATGAATAAGATTATCATCAGTTGGTGCTATAAGATTAACACTTGCCGACGGTATAGATAAATCTCCATTACGTAAATAGGATGCATAGGGTTCAAAATTAAAATCTAATGTATAGATGAGAGAATTGAAGACGAAAATATAATTGTTTTACCTTCGATAAGGTTATCTTGTATTGAATGATTTTGTTGTTCGAAATATACGGGATTAATTGTCATGAAACGATTTGTTTTAAAAACGAGTAATATTTCTTGAAAAAATCTAATATAAAGAAATTTGATTATGAAAGTAAAAAAGAATTCGTTTTCTTCCTCATCCTTAATATCATACTTTGTATGCATACTGTACATTTTAACACCGTAAGAAATGAAATCCGATACTTCACCTAAATAAATATGTATGGAAAATTTAATTATTCAATACAACGAAAACAAACAAAGTCATGTATATGTATAGATTACGATTCATCTGATCGGCGGCTATTATAGCAAAGCTCAATGATGGACATGTAATCCCATTGAAAGCATTGATTGATGAAAAATGTGCTTGATTATTATCAGCATCTTGATATATAGTTAATACATACATAGCCTAAATAGATGAGTTTTCTTTTAAATCAAAAATATACCAAAGAATTTTTCTTTTTCATTTCCTTACGTTTCGATTAATATCAGAAAGAACAAGAAAACGTGATGTTAAATCAATTGAAGCTTTGAGTATAGGTATTTGTATTGGTGGATGGAATACGGAATCAGTAAATGAATATTGAAAGCTTTAAAGAAAAAACAAACAAAATGACGATCTTAAATGACATTATAGTTATCGAATAATAACAAACAAAATTAAAACTATCTACACTTGTGTCCTTAATTCTGCAGAAATATTTAAAAAATGACTACGTAAAATGTGTGGATACCTGTCCACCGATCACTTATATTCTATAGCAAGATAATATCTACGGATGCGAATGGTGAATTTTGAAAAGAACAATATGTTGTACTCTTCAATATGATACTTAAAGATTAATCAAGTAAGAATCGAATAACACAGTGGCAAATACTGTTAATAAACTTACCATCGTACTTTTTTCTATCAAATCTGGGTTACGAACATATTCGATGGAAAATAAAACTTTTATTTACTATGAAAAACGCTATCTGTATTCGAGCTAGATGATTTGAGACGATCTGTATAAAATCTCTTTAACCTTCATCCATTTCTCTTAGCTCAAGTGCATGCGTTTCATTTTACTTTTGAATATCCGTGCTTGCAAGTAAAAATTCTGACTCGATCTAAGATTGAGATCAATCTTATATATGTTAGATGTAGTTCCTTACCAACAAAAAATACGAGCATCAAGTAATGATATACGTAGTGAGAACGAAGTACAGTTTCTATGTAAGTTTACTGATCATATCACTAACTTTGTAGAAAAAATGAGTGTCTTATGATCGATCATCAAAAGTGTAATATATTCATTCCTCTAATAACGTAGTATTATTTTGTATGAACATTGACTTAAACACAATAACGATTCACCGGAATCTATCATTAATGATTGCATAATAGATTTCTTTCAAAAGTTGATAGCACGTAATCGTTTGCAAGTCTTTTTTATACTTCTGAATGGATTTGTTGTTTTTCTATCTACAGACACAAATACAAGTACGAATAAGATTATTTGAAAATCTAGCAACATAAATTTGTCATAATTTGCTGATATGATATTACCTTCAGTTATTTCATGGACTTACTTATATTTAACTATTTCATTAAAAATCCTATTCAAAATTAACTAATCTTCAATGTATTTCTGAAAATGGTGATACAAATTTCCATCCTTGTCAAAGTTTTTTTTAATAATTGATGACGAATATGGATTCTTAACGTGTCATCGAACTTTGGAAAACACAAGAACATTAGACGAGTTCTGTTTTTTACTGATGAAGCTTGTTGTTTGTTGTCTGATGTTTTACAATATCGAAAAGGATTTTTTCATACATTTAAATATTCTTCTTATTCTCCGTTATCTTCATATCGAGAAAATGTTCGATACTCTTTAACATGATTGACTTTGATCGGGGATCTCATAATAATCTTTTTTGTTATTCTGGACGAAGAAATTTTCAATACCTAATAATTTGTAAACAACTCCAATTCGTACAACTCCAAACTTTAAGTTCTCGATTTTGATCACAACCGGATATTGCATAACGCCATAATTGCGTGCTAAATAGAACAAAACTCAACTGGATAATCTAAATTTGACTAAAACCAACTCTTGTGTTAAATTCTTATGATCATCGAGAAAAAATAAAGACGAAATGGGTCGACCTTCGTGTGGTATCCATAGATGTAAACATCTACAAGAGAAAAAAAGAAAAAAATTCTTTACTCATATTTTGTCTATCCATAATTTCTACCTGCATGTTTGTGGTTGATCGAAATTGATTGAAAAAAATTTGATTTCACCTTTATCTGTTCCAGTTCCTAGTGCAGTACCATCCGGTGAGAAACAAACACATGTTACATTCTAAAATTGAAACAATCAAGATTTCCATATTAAGAAAAAACAACTTCCGATTTTGAAATTCAACAAATATGAATTTATCATGACACACTAGTCGAGTTAGAATCATGCTACTCGATATTTTTTCTTTCCGTTGTAATTATATGTTGAAAACCGGAAAAAAAAGAAGCTTAGAGCATCCGGCATGAAATCTTTTGATGGATGTAATACGTAAAGATTTTAGTGAATATAAAATGAAGTATCTAATGAAGGATTTTCATTCGGGCGTATGCTCTTCATAATTGTTGAGTAACACATTGCAAAGCTTGTCAAAGAAACGTCATTGTTGTTAATTACATTTTTCTTTCCATAATTACGTCCCCCGCTAGTAAAGATATTCGGAAAAAAAGCCAGAACAAATGAGAACTGAACGCATAGAAAAATGATCCCAACTTTAGTGTTACAACTGTAAGTAAAATCGCTTATACTTGGAATTTAGGCAGAGATATAGGAAATAGATTTTGACCGATGTTAAATTGAAAAAATATTACTTTAACGAACAAAATCTCTTGAAAACTTACACCATTGTTATCTTCATATGTTAAATGACCATTTTCAATTTGATTTAATTGTAACATACTTTCCGAGATACATGATTGTGATGCAATATCAACATTAAGTACTTCGACCTAATTAGAAACAAAAAATAAACGATTGGACTTTTTTCGAAGATAACCTTTAATAAACTTACATGCGAACCACGAGTAACACTTAACATAGTATAAGCATCATTATCTTCACTATCATTACTATCTGGTATAAAATAACACCATGATAATGTTGGAGGACATTGTGCATTTGAATATTGTAAATCAATAAATAAAATTAATGTATGTCTATCGTACATAAGAAAGATGTCTTGCTTTTATTAGTTATATCATGAAATCTTACTGTAATTCGTTGGGTTCATCGACTTTTTCTATTCGATAAATACGTAAATGAGATGCTTGATCGACACATGCCAAAAGAACATCGTCAGAATATGAGAATAATAAATCATGTATATCACCCGAAAACGGAGGATTTATTACAGATCGAAAATCGACTTGTTTATAAAACACACATACAATATCGTCACCATTTTGTCCTTGACAATCAAAACATCATAGGAAAACATGAACGATAAGATCAATCATACTTTTAAGTGAATAAGCTACGAAATGTCCATAGGCAGCTACCAAATGACCTGAATAATATCGTGATTCCCAATTGTGATCAATAATTGGTTGAGCGAAAACCTTAGAATACAAGAACAATGTTGTTTTTATAATTGTGTGATTCGAACTAGTGTCGAGCTTTGATTTTCTACAATTCGAGTTACATGATGGCTCTTCTTCGTATCCAGCAGCGAACGACAGTTTTGAAAGTGAAATAACCATACAGTTTTAATATCATAAGATACAATCGTTGTTCGAAATACGGAATTTTCATCGACGATGATCTTCTTGCCTCTGAGACTTCGACAGTTTTCAGAAGAAAATATTTACGAATAAACAGAAAACTACTAGTTAGTGTTTTTTTTGTTTACACTTCTATTGGTTGAGATCCTTGCCAAAATTTCAAGTTTCAGAAAAGTGCAACGAAAAATAACCTAAGATATATAATTTCTTATTAACTGCCATTCGATTTTATGATGTAATACTGAGCTTTTCTTTTCATATAATTTTCAATGATAACACAAAAAGTGTTTTCTTTTACGATAGAAGAGAAATACCATGCAACGATTCCAGTTTGTTTTTTGATCATTTGGATGAGAACTACATGAAGATGTTAATTTAACAAGTATAGATTGAAGTTTTTTTTTCTCGATCACACATAGAATATGATCGAATCTCGTTATTTTTTTTTAAATTTATCCCATGTCACTATTTGAAAAGCTATATGATCACAACGTTAAAGTATTATCTACTATAGACCTCGCCGATCTTGATTAGAATGTATCTGACTCCAGATATCGATATCTAAGGAGTAAAAAGCTCAATATTTCATGAAATAAAACATAAGAAACAACGAATAGTACATCTATCAACTGCAATTCGAATATTATCGATAAGTCTTTCATCAGTCTTGTGCGAATTAATGATGTGTCTCTGGAGGATAAAACGTGTTAGTTTGCTTCGTCATATAACATATTTCTTATGAACGAGATGTCAGCATTCATATTTTGAGAAAACTAGCATACTTGATTGTTATCATTGGTCGGTGTTGTTTCAGTAATTACATTCTTTCGATTGGTTAATTTTATATCAACTTCACGATAAGTTATCAAATGCGTACGTTGTATTGAATCACTGCTATTTAATTCACTAAAGAATTAATATTAAAATAATTATCATAGCTAAACTATTGAAAAATAATATTCTCACATTTGTTGATGATGTTGATCGTCTAATTCGAATGTACTACAAACAAAATCCATGCGATGATATATCATCATGAATGAATATATTAATTACTTACATATTCATAGTTTTATGAATAACTTGAGCAAGAAAAAAAAATTACTAATTAGATTTTATTCAATATAATCTAAAATAATTCTTTTTTGTTCATATGTCAAATCAAGTTGCAATTATTTATCATTTCCTATTTCATTGTCAAATTAATTTATTCCAAGATGTTTCGGATCACAAATATTCATCATTTAACAAGTATATTCACTGAACAAGAATAGAGAAGAAAAAAAAGTCAAGTATTTATATTCTTCTCCCATCGGACAACGCATCTATTCGAAAAGATACATACAAACGTAGCTCAAGTAATTTCATCTATTCGTCTTCACTCCTACACACGCATGTGTTTATACGTGTGTATGTATATATATATATATATACGTTTGTGAAAAGAATAAAATTGCATTTATAACTATTCGATATGGATACGATAAAAACAAACAATGATGAACAACAACTTATTCCATTGTGTACAATATCATCTAAAAAATGTTTAAAACAAAATCATATTGCTAGTGTATGTACAACAAATAATTCATATAATGATGTGATTCAAAAACAAAATCCAACAAAAATAAAACAGCAAACATTAATATTACGTTTAATATTGTGGCCTATAGGAAAATTGACGTCATTACATATGCCACATGTTTCTGATCGAAGTCTACGTTTAACATTTCTATTGTTGATTACATTTATTGGTTTAACTAGTTTTACAACTGCAATTATTATAGGTTCAAGTACAGTACAATTTAAACAGCAATGTCCATTGTACGCTTCATTCATATTTGAAACCGTACGTACAAAGATAAGTTATTGGACAATACGAATATTACCGTCATCGGAAAGATTCATTTCACAATCAATATGTGATTTCTGCACATTCTCTAATGTCTTTATATTTATCTACTGTATTATGACAGGATTTTTTTTCGTATTATTCAATAGTGATAATAGAGTTGTCGTGACAAATGATCATTGTTTGATCATTCCATGGTAAAAATTTTTCTAGATCTAATATAGACACGAAATTTTGTTCTCTTCAAAGGCTTCTCATGTCAATTATACTCGGTTTATTAGCGTTAGTTAATGCATCTGTCTTAACAAATGGTTTTCTAACATTTTGTTCAACGATTACATCAAATAAAATTCATATTATGTCGTGTACTCAATTAAATCAGTTATTTTTCGAACAATATCCGAATGTCTCATCACTATTTACATATATGCTCATAGCTATCATAGAATCATGGTTTCAATTGGCATTTTTTATAGGTATTATTACTATTCTTACTATTCGTCTTGCTACATTATTCGATTGGACTAGTAACGAGAATAAATCAATCGATCGGCATTCGATTGGAGTAACAGTCTGATTCATTGACAAAACAAGATGCCGTGACGTATAGAAAAACAAAAGACTTGTTGTACAAATGAAAAAGAAACCACATTTATTTCGTTTGCTTTTTTTTATACATGTATACATTAAAAAAATGCAGGCATAAAAGATGCAAAACAAAGAGGAAGAAACAATACTGCCTGATAAATCTGAAAAATCAAAATAGGTAAATAATAATTTCACCCGGTTAGTTCAAAATAGGAAGAATCACAGTGTAATAAATAAAAAATATACATGTTCTTGTCAAATGTTGAGTTATGAATGACAAGAAAGCTGTTTATAAGTCTCGTTTTTAATAATCATTAATCACCGTTATGCCAACGAAGTTCAAGTTCGAGCACCTTCTCTTTCAAGTTTTTCAAATACTTTTCGAGCATTACGAATATTCATTAAAGTTACTTCCGACGCTAAATAAAAACAAACAAAATATAAAGTTTAAAAGAAAACATCTCATATGATGTATCTATGAATAGAATTTGATTTCCTTCTAATTGACATTGAATTTGAGATTTCTTTTTGAATTCGAAGCTAGAAGTCCTCTATACAATGTTTCATCCATTTGAAACGATCATCTAGCACGTTCTCAAGTTATGGAAGAAGCATCATAACAAATCGCGTATTCGACTAACAAAATGAAAGAAATCGACAAGTATGTGACACAGTACCCTACACTTGACTATGAGATGTGACTTGAGTAAATTCTTAACGCAGATTGTAATTAATAAAAAGAAAGAAATGCTGATTCTTTCTATCATTAGTACCGAGTTTCGACGAAATAGAATCTAATCAAAAGAAATATACATGAATGAAATGAAACTCACAAATAGTTGGATCACTAATCACAACCATAACATATGTATTTGGTGTACATAATTCAATAAAACAAGCAAATGTTGAATTTCGTACTTCCATTGATTGAAATGCTGCAGCTAATTTACTAAAACAAAATAAAATTACAAATTAACGACACAACAAAAGTTTTGGTTTTTTATATAACCTGCAAGATAATTTGAATTGTTTAATGATGTCACTAATCTTTTCAAATCGACGTGAATCATGATGTTCTTTTCGAGTACAATGTGAAATGACCTATCGAATAAAAATTTTTCCACATATTATAGTTTGCTTGTATTTCATGAATATATATGTTACTAGAAACGTGGCCTTTTCAAATAGAAGAATTTCATCAGCATCGATAATGCCTGCAAAATTTTCTAATGTTTTTTCTAAACCTTTAACATTCGGTACTAATTGATAAACAATTTGTGACCAAGCCTAAATATTTCTCTATGAAACATGATTATTTATTCACAATGGAATTTAACTAACCTTGTAAAGTGTTTCATCCCAAATAGATGTACGAAAACATGAACATTGCAAAGGTTTCGAGGATTCAATTAAGATTTTTTCTCGTTCTGAAAATACCTATCCATATGAATAAAAAGAAAAGTTACCAAGCATGACGAGAACCTTCTCTCTTACTTTTGTACGCATTTCCTCCTGTATTAAATCCATTTTATGTATAAGACAAAATATTTTTGCATTACTTGAATGTTGTAAAATAGATTCAAGACATGATTGATAATAATGCAAGTCCTTTGAAGTAAACAAATAAAATAGAAGTCAAATAGAATGAAATCATCGTGTTTTATTTTTTTTTTGTCGTGCAAACTTTATCTAATTCTGCACTTTGTACATCAAACACATAAATAAGAACTTCAACATTTTTAAATATATTATCTTTTTGTGTGGCGAAATAACATTCCATGAATGCTTCTTGACCACCACAATCCCATAAATTTAATATTAAATTGCCAAGAAAACGAACATAGGATTGCTCAACATCCACTAGAGATAGAAGAAAAATTTCTTTCTGTGTTTTTCTTATACTTACTAAACTAGGTTTTAGTTAGCATTTCATACTTGTTGCTCCAAGTCGTCGTGTATCTTTTGCACTATAATTAGCAAATATAATTGAACGCATAGATGTTTTTCCTCCACCACTTTTACCCATTAATAAAACCTGTTATAACATAAAAAGAAACGTTTTCTATAAAGATTACTTTTTTTCAGAATAAATCACCTTTTTTCGCATCATGTTTGGGCTTGTTTTTCTTTAATATTCAATTGAGCTGTATGAAAGACAGATAAAGTTCTATTCTATTACAAAAGAACTAGATGTTACACTCTATTTGTTTTGAAAGAAAATGTAACTTATTTTGTCAAAGTACGAAATTTTTCACAACTTATATACGTTGTTTATTTACATGCTTTTCGTTCTGTTGTTCTATATTGGCCCAAAGAAATATTTATTTCAAACTAGGAACACAACAGATGGCGTGATATATCAATTAAGATAAACACACATCAATATATCATGTCATTAGTCTTCCGTCTCACATAAGTGCGCGACTGGAAATATTTCAGAATATCAAATATACAGTGACGTATCGGATACTACGCACCGACAGTGGTACTACTATTGATGAGCAATACATCACATTTGTTACTAATCCGATTGATATTAACTTAACGTGCAAAACAAATGCGCCATAATGCTTATTGAGTTTTTATGTATCTAAAAACAAATGATAATAAACTCACAGAAAGCGAATAATTCCCACTGATCCTTTGATCCCTCGTCTCGTTGAATTCAAAACTAGATAGAGATTCTTGATCTTGTTTAGATTCTGTATTTGAGAAATCTAATTTCCATCTATATCGACTAGGCATTGACAAAAATCAGGAAGAAATTTATTGAAATTCGTATCAAGCATACAGTAGGTCGTGTATCATTGGACAAAGGCTCCAGCAATGAGTAAAACAACTGTATTTTGGATTTCATGAGATATTAAAGGATAACAACGAAACTATTGAATCATCTTGAACTTTTCCCATGTGAAATTTATTTGTAAATTTGATCAGCTTAAGTCACTTCGATAATCTTACATTTATATGAATGTAAAAGAAATCTGAACAGCATTCTGAGAAAAGCATTATTACTGAAGCTGATGACAAAAGATATACACACGCATCCCACGAGATACAATATTTCAGAAATACACTCTAATTTCAGTGGTAATATTTTACGAAAAATAGTAAAATGACATGGACTGTTTGAGTTTCTGTCGAAGACTAGGAACATTTTGCGAATGTTTGTTTCTTTTAATCTATCACAAACTTCATTCAGAGTATCCTAGCAAGTGTATTTATCTCTGAAACCTTGTGCGACGTAGAAAATTATCGCATAACATTCGATTGACTCGAAATCTCTTGATATTTTTCTGAAAACAATTTTCTTCATATATGATTACACAAATCATCATTGATAATCGTGGTAAGAAACATGACATTAAAATAAAAATCATTCATTTTCATCATGTATATTGCTGTTGTAGCATCACTGCATGCAAGCCAAGAAACAGGAAACATGTCTATTTTTGATAGACGTTTTTATAGTTCAAAGTTTCCGTGGAGCACTGTCATGTTTCATAAGTAAACAAAACTCGATCCATATTCTGGTTATCGTAATTCGAATGAAGCTTTGTACAAATAAGATATATTCTTGGTGAAGAAATATAAAGATGCACAATGTTATACGAAGATAATGAAGAAATCAATGTTTTATATGTTCGAATATATTAATTTTGATTATGTGATTAAACACTGATTTTGCATATATGGGAATACGAGCTGTGGTTTCACGGTTCAAGGAGAGTAAATATTTATTTGACAATGAATAAAATATATTTGTTTTTTTTTATTGTCTAAAATGCATCGGATTTTATAGAAAATTTTAAAATCATATACAGTCGAATTGTAAAATTCTATTGTCATTCTACGATCTGTCTAGTTATCTTTAGAAAATTCCTTCGTTTTAATACGAATTTTACTCTGGTATGTTTAGATGATAAGTATAGTGTAAAATGAGGAATACTAGTATTCATACGAGTAAAGCCTTAATGATAAGATCGGTCCCCCCGCCCAAAAAAAATTCATTTCATGCTTAGGACTTATTCAAAATCTATCTTTTCTGATTTTCAAATTACTACTGAATTACAATTCAACATTTACTTGGAATATTTGTATTTTCCAAGTTTAATTTATATTTACAATCTACAAAATAACGTAGCTTCTTGTATATATGTCTTAGTTTGGACAAAAGTTAGGTGTCGGTAATATTGGTATCCATTTCTGTCCCAATAATGGTGGTGCATTAACAGCATAGTAGTAAGGTCCTAATCTCGTGAATGATCCGTTTTGTAGAGGTGCCGTAGCAAGAAGAAAGACATGAGTAAACAGCCATGACAAATATGCAGGAAGTTTGAATGGTACATGTGCTTCTATTGTACAAGCTATACCATGCAAAAGGAAAAATATCATAGTAGATCGTGTTGCTCGAGAATCTGCAAATGTAATAAAAGCTAAATGAATATGAAGAAGACCACTAACAAGAAATACAATCATTGCGGCTATCGTTGGCGAAGATAAATGTTGAAGAATAGGTTGAAAAATTGACTCGCGAAATATAGTGCCGACAAGTTGATTGTATCGTCGACCCCAAAATTCACGTAATGAATAAGATAAAAATGGAAAATTTGTCAATGACTTTAACGTGTATTTATCATGAGTAAATATTCTAACAAGAGCACTTTGAATGTCCGATAGAAATGAATATGTCAATATATAAACGTAGAACATAACTAATCTAGTATAACTATCACTTCCCTGACATGTGAGAAGCCATCGATACATCCAATGATTAATTACTAATTTAACACCGCCGGATATAAAATCATAATGAATAGGCCATAATTGTCCTTGTTGATATGATGTACAAGTTACAATCGGAAAAAACATCCATAGTAATTTTAAAACAAAAGAACGGAATAATGAACAGTCATTAGGCGAAAAAATAATCAAGTGAATGAAACGAATCGAAACTAACCATGAAAATGTGACGAGTAGCATAGAAGACATATAAAGTGGAGGAAGTTCTCTACCGAGTATATATGTGAGTAAAAAACAAGGTATACAAGTTAAAATACATCGAATGACAGCATTAGAAATAATACGAACAAAATAAAAAGACATAAATAATTGAATGATCCAACCGATAGAAATTAATATTACCATTGACATATTGATAACAAGAATATGAATGTTAATCAATATGATATGAAAATGTTAGTAATCTGTTTAGAATATTGATTGATGATTAAATTAAAAGAATTTCATTTTTCTACAAGTATCATTTATCCTATAGAAACATATCAATGAGTGATAGCAAGAGAGAAAAACAACCATGTTTGTCATATATGGTTGTCAATATGTCACTAAGAGAAAGATAAGAGAACAGAAAAGAAATGAGCGATACCTCTGAGTAGCAGACAATATCGTGTAATAGTACAACATTGACATGCTTATGACCTACCCTTATCAAGATTTTAGGTAGTTGTTTATTTGTTTTACCATGAAACAATGACAGGTGCATGAGATACTTCGATTGTACCTCTATTGCTAGAAAGAAACAGTCGCTTTAGAATATTCCTATGTAATATTTCTCGATTCATGTAGAAACATTATTGACAATTAAGTTTGAATTTAGATCGAAATTAGTTGCACTGGCAACCATTCGTTGGATAATTTGCTAGCATAGTTAACATCATTCATATTCACCAGCCGAATTATGTATTCTTATTTTAACATTGAAGCAATCGATCCTATTTCCATTACACCGCAAGAGATCATATCATTCTATTCGAATACAATATGTTGTCAACGATAAACTTGAGATGAAAATTCTTCTCAAGATGATACTACTATACTAAAAACAATATTTCGCACATGTGTTTGATTTGACTCTTTAGATTAATTTCAAAATGTGGACAAAGCCGATCACAGAAATGCTTTTCGATACTAAAATATAATTAAAACCTGTGATATCAGTACTTCTGTCAATTTATCACAACAGTTTAAAATCAAAATTTGATTCATGAAAATTTCCTCTAGGATCAATTACAAAAGAATGATAAACATATTTTTCCGAAATTTCTATGGCGAATGCCATCTATCTATGAGGCTTTAGAAAGTATCGATGCTTGTATTCGGAAACGTTAACCGATTCTTGAATATTTATTTGCAATTGAAAGAAAGTGAAATTTCATTATGAAGATTTTTTCTATTGTATGAAAGCTAATTGAAATGACAGATTGTCAGTAGTGGCTGACGATTGATTTTAGAAAAAATAGTGTACCGTAACTCGGTGAGTATATCATTGAACATGAATGGTAGCGAGATAGGTAATATTACCAGTTACCTCCAAAGTATTCAATTAAATTCTTTTACATGAAATATCTGTCATCGAATTCCGGATTTGAAGTTTTGAAAAAGTGAATTTCTTGCCTATCTGACGTTTTACATCAATAAGTATAGAAAGCACTGGAGTCTACTTTTCATGTCTACAATGATCATTACAAAAAAAAATGAAGTATTCATTCTGGTTTCGGAGGAAATTGATAAGTATAAACTCCTGCAGGAGTCTGCATATATAGATTGTAGAAATAAATTTTCCAAAATATCGCATACAAAAAATCATCTCATCAATTGAATCACGAAAATGAATCTTGCATGTTTCTCTCTCATCGATTTATCAAGAACAATGTTGTTCATAACATTTTAGATTCATGTGAGTGAGAGTTAAGTTCTTTACAGAGAGAAAATCCATGATATTATTTTGAAATATGACATAAAAAGATTTCTTTTTACTTTACTGTAGAAAGACTCTCAAGGAAATACTCTTATGTCATGCCAGTCTGTTTTTATGTACTTTGAGTGCAATAATCGATTTAGTCATAGCAAGCTATTTTCAACAGTACTTGATCGTTAGTTCTACGAGCGAATCTAAATCATGGATTTCAACTGCTATTCTCGTTGTGATTTTTTAAGACATGTTGATAAATCTACATAAACTTTAATCTCACTTAGTCAATACCACACCAATAATTATTATTATGTTAATATTTGTTTTATTTGATTACTTCCCAATATGACAACACCAATGATAATAACTCAGTGTGGAATATGTTTCATATACTTAAGATTAATCTCTTTCATTCTCACATGGCATACTATTAACTGAGAGCTCTGTTATCTATTTGAACTTGAAATATCAACCAGGTGAAAACTTCTTTTCAATAACTCTTAGTGGAATATTTTCTAATTCATTACTTACACAATGTAAGGAATGAAAATGTTGACATTGATAAAATGAAATAATATAGTGGAAATGTTTTAGGAATCTATATGGTAAGGAATACTATTTCTGATTAAATCCCATGCTTTTGGCTGATGCTGACAGAATATTTCGATATTTACTTGGAATCAGAAATCTAATAGATTTTGAGAACGTTTTTCAGAGGTTTTCTATCTGACTGTTCATAAGACGAAATTTTGAAGCATAGTACAGCGATAATACATTATTTACATCTAATAACAACGTTCCACGGTAAATATTCATTCAGGTGATCGATGTCATTTAAAATAGTTTATCAAGCTTAAACATGCCAACAACTGTATTATTAGGTATGCTATTCTATCTATTCACACGAAACAAAAAGTTAGATTTTCTGCATTGATTCCAATAACATGATGCTCATATGATTTCGACTGTGTAAAGGAGATGTGTGATCAATAAGTGAATAACACAGTTTGAATGTTACCATTCATACGTTGATGACGTTAACAATGACCACCAGCTAGTGTCATTTAGTTCCCTGTTTTAAATAAAAAAATTTGCTAATGCATTTTTTTCTATATGCATCATGAATTTTCTATAATTATAATGTTAGCGAAATTTAATAGATCACGAATATAACTTTCTAAAAAGAAAGAAGTTCACGACATCTACCATGGGGATTTGACTGTTTGAATGATGAACCTTGCCTTAGATTACTATCTACAGCGGTTAATGATCCATGACGAACATAAGCCCGAATAGTCGATATCAAATTTCGTCTCTGCATCAAACCATTCACTGAATCAAAGGACGACTCAATCAATACATATACATATATATTGAAATGGATACAGCTACAGTGATTTCAAATGATCAAGAACCCATTGAAATCAAAGGCGAAGATATTTCTCCTGCTAAAGATGGTTGTATGTATCAACATGATTGTCACTTTCATGATATGTAATTGTGTTTTTCTGAAAGGTCTTCTAAAAGAAATTCTTCGTGAAGGCACTGGCGATGAAAAGCCTTTTTATGATGATAGAGTTTCCATTCATTTTATTGCGCGTCGACTAGATGGAAGCATATTCAACAATACTCGAGAGCGTGATCGAGTGTATACATTTTCCCTAGGCCAAGAGGAAGTAATCAAAGCATGGGATATTGGCGTAGCAACAATGAAACGTGGTGAACTTGCACGATTCATTTCAAAACCAAAATATGCCTATGGTCAAAAAGGGTATGGTGATAAAATTGGACCTGGTACGACTGTTGCATTTGATATTGAACTCGTCGATTTTACTGGCAAGTTAAAAAATACATAGAATGACATTGATTAAACATCACTTCTTATGTTTTTCAACCTTGTTCAGGTAAAGATCTTAGTGCTGATCAAGATGGAAGCATCATACGAAGGATAGTAAAACGAACCCAAGGACATCTAAGACCAAATCAAGATGCTACCATCGAACTCATGCTTAAGGGAATGCATGATGGTCAAGTGTTTGACGAGCGAACAGTAACATTTCTTGCTGGAGAAGGCTGTGCACACAATATTCCTCCAGGGTATGTCACTTGAGTTTTTCAATAGAGAAAATGATGATTTCTACTGTTCACAAGCAGGCAAGCAAATGAATAAATAGAAAATTTATCAAAATCAATAAGCTGACGAGAATATTGGTTATAATGCGACATGATATTTTTATCTGCGAGGATATTCATTTTATGAGTACAAGAAAATTCTAGAATGAATCGATATTTCATGCCTTTCCATAGCAAAATATTAAAGCTAGACTGGCTTTTTTATGACAAAAATAAACTGTAATAACCCACTATGAGTATTAGATAAATTCATTGAGAAAGCAGAAAATGTTCCAGAAATCTTCTCGACCGAAGTATTCACTATTCGAAATTCGGCTTAAATATAAAAAAATAGAACTTATTTGTCTATACAGAATAAATCTAAATAGCTGCATACTTGCTTCACGAATTGATTTCTTATAAGTGTAAAGATTCGTGTTGAGAGTCAACTATTGATTTTGCAAACATGAATTTTGGTCGGAGAACCCAATAAGACATCTCAGGTCAAAATAGAAATGACTGCCTAGTTAAGTCTTTTGTAGCTTTGCCATAACCTATGAGGATTCAGCCATAAAATTTGTTTTGGTGAAAAGGTATTTAATTGTTTGTAGAGGTACTCTCGCCGATTGTTTTTTTTTATACTACATTCTTACTACGCTGCTATTGACACTTTAGAATTCAATCTGATGATGAGATAGAATGAATCGTAATGCAGAACACGAAATATGAAATTATTACTATTGTTACAACAAGCAGGAAACTGTTTTTGTTCTCTGACTATTATATACGATTGTTCGAGATTCTGACGAATGTGACGAAAAGAAAATATTTGATTTTTATCAAACATTCATCTGTTTAGATATTCTCAAAAATAACTGTCTTCAATAGTCCTACAACTTTCATAGATTGAAACAATCTAACTTTACCAGTTCACCTGAATTTTGGTTTTATTAAAATAACCATTGCTCATACTTTCTACTGTAGATTTTTACTGAATACAATTTATTGATTATTTTTGAATATATTTGATTGTTTTAGTGTCGAGATTTGTGCCTTTCGAATGGCAACAGGCGATCATTCTAGATTGTTTTTGAAATCAAAAGCAATCGAATGTCTTGCAAAATATAATATCCCACCTGATGCAAACGTTGAATATGAACTTCAAATGATTCGAGTAGAACGAGTACGAATATTCATGATGAGTCTTATGAATTATTATTCTGTTTTTTGTCGATAGGCTAAAGATACGTCACCACAAACCGATGAAGCTAAGTTGAAACAATCAGAATTTTTGAAAGAACGTGGAGATGCATTATTGAAAGTATTTCAAAATCTTATATCTATTGAATTGCATGGTCTAATATTTTTCTTTTTGTTAAAGGGTGGTCATTATGAAGTTGCCATAAAAAGATACAAAAAGATTTATGAATATCTCATATCAGCAATATTTAATCAGGACAGTGATACCGAAAGATGTAAATATTTAAAAGTTGCTTCTCAATCTAATCTGGCTCTATGTTATATGAAAATGGGTGCCTATGATGAGGCTAAACGAGCATGCAACAGGGGTTTAGATTTCGATGCAAAAAATGAGAAAATTTTGTATCGCCGCGGTCAGTGTAATTTAATTATGCGATTCTATGATCGAGCTATTCAAGATTTCGAAACTGTCTTAACGATAAATCCAACGAATCTAGCTGCAAAACAACAGATAGATGTCTGCCATCAAGAAATCAAGGCACATGAAGTTAAAGAAAAGGAATTGTATAGAACTATATTTAACAAAGCTGCTCAAACTAATAAAGCCAACAAGGTCAACTATGAGCTTTATGAAAACTAAAATTCATAATTTTAATTTTTTTCTCATAGGTTCAATAAACCAAAATAATCGTTGAAGAAAAACAAACATCTGCTCAATTCAATAGATCATTCCTTTCAGACATATATTCTTGCTGTTGTTTTTTATCATCTAAATATTCTTATTACGAAAGAATATGATTTATTTTTATCTTGCTTCTAAAGTCTCGTGGAAAATGTTTTCTTTAAAATAAAATAATATTCTTTTGATCTTGAATCAGAATGATTTGGTCAAAAAAATCTGCATCATATCGCAATCAAGAGGATCGATGTTGACATCCTATACTCTAATTAGAACTTAATATCAATTTACACTTCGGGCACTCGGTCTGTGATTGTTAAAAAGTCCAGTATACATTTCTATCCCAATTCAAATCATAATTCGAATGAAGATAAAAATTTATGTTTGACTTCTTTTTTAATACCGAAGATAGAAACCTTAATTTCAACTGAATGAAAAAATGGAATTAACTTTTTCGTTTTACTAATTGTCAGAAATCCTTCGGTTTGCCTAACTAAACTTTAACTTAGCTGTGAATTATTAACAGTCTTGATTGAGAATGAAAATTCCATGCTGTTTGTTTCTGTTATTGAGGATATAGAGAAGCAATTGTGCCAAGCAATGAAATTCTCCAACGCTGGTTATGTTGTCTAATAAAAATTGGGCATAGTTGAATATTATTTCGTTCCTTTTCAATACAATTACATCAATAGAAAAAAATATAATTGAAAGAAATTTTTTGAGTAAAACTTTGCATTCAACGTAACGCGTTCATTGATTTCTAAGACAATTCATTATATTTTATCTGTCGGATAGATCGAAGTTTTTCAACCGAAATATTCTAATATGTTTGATTCACTTGAAAGTATTTTAGAAGAGTCGAAATCGATGGATTAGGCATTGAATTTTACGTTCTTTCTGAATATGAGCATGAGAAACGTTTTGTGCCATTTTCTTGTTCGAGACTAGTGACAAAATCGTTGTAAGGATTGAAAATTAGTTGGGAACGGACATTTTGTCGCCCTTTGTTTTATATTTTACCTATTATGATGCGAAACTAAAAGTTTCGATCTTTTATTACTCTATCAGTTGGTAGAGCTATAGTTGCCAAAAAAAAATATGTCGATTGAGTTCTTTTTATAGTTAGGAAAAACGCCTCAATTTTAGTTCTTACAAAACTCTCATTTTTGGAGAAAGTTTATGTCACCAACGGGAGTTTTACGTGAAAACGAGCTCCTGAAAAAACTCTTTTAATTTGATTTGTGTAACAGCTATAGGTTAATTGAATGTCTTTTTTAAGTGAAAAAGTGCCCATTCTACAAAATGATCGTGTATGATAACTGTTAGTATGCTCAGAAATGGATAAACTTAGCTTAGTGAAACCTGTTTTTGCTTCACTTAAAGTCGCTTTAGAGGGCTTTTAAAGATTTTCTCACTATAATCATTTCGTTCGAACAATTTCAATCTAACTCCTATATGAGTGTATGGAACTTTCATTAGTGAAAACCCGTTAAAGATTACGCCAATATTAATACCCTTTAAAAAAATAATTGGTCTGAAATCCATTGAACATCTATATATACCCAGGTCGATCAAAACGGATATCCGTTACGGACCGTTGAGTGGACGCAGTTCTACGGACCGTAACATCATTAAAATAGGGCCGTATACGGCCGTATTTTCACAGTATACGATCCTTTATTACTGTGCCCAGAAATAGCACCGTACACGGAGCCGTGTACTGTGAAAATACGGCCGTATACGGCCCTATTTTAATGATGTTACGGCCCGTATAACTGCGTCCACTCAACGGTCCGTATCGTTCGACCTGGGTATATAATGTTCCGTGTCTGTCTGCTTCTCTGTGTCGAATCAAAGGTTAAACGTGAAAGTTTAAAGGCCAAGGATTCTAGAATTTCCTAGAGCTTACCAGATTTATGCGTCGCTAACTATAGGTTTCTAGAATTTTCTGGAACTTTCTAGATTTCTCTCAAAATTTCAATGAGGACCTAAGGAATAAGTTAAAGATCAGTGTTAAAGGTCGAAAGTTAAAGGTGAAGCCAGATGCTGCTATGTTCCTAAAAAGTTCTAGAAATATGTAGACTCTTCCAGAATGTTATAACGTCATCTAGAATTTTCAGTAATCTCTGATAATGATCTGGCATTTACTGGAATTTCCCAACACACTCTAGAATCTTCAGTGACCATGCGCTATGCATGGTCGAGAATTTTTTCGAAGGCTCTCGGATAGGTCATAATGGCATAAGGCTATAAGTAGATAAGAGTACAAGTGTATAAGGTTGCAGGGGTATAGGGCCATAAGGTAGCAAGACTACAAGGTTATCTATCTATATACAATTCTAACCGTCAGATTGTCTATTATTGGATAAAGGTTGAAGCACTGAGATGAAAATTTACAGAAAAATCAGCCGTACAGTATGCGCGTGACCTCGCTAGTCTGGATATATATATTTTGTTGTCATGTTTTCCATCAGCCAACATGTAAAATATCATCCTTCTAGCCGTTTAAGCTTATATGTAATTTGATTGTCTCTTAATATGTTTCTTTGTCTGTTCTTCAGTTAAAATTCTTCTCTTGAATTTTTTTCGAGTTCGATTCGTAGTTTGCCTCTAGTTGCTCGTAATAATTATATGAGTGAAGGATCATATAGTAGGATCACATGATCGAAAAAGTATTTTTTTAGAGTCGTCATTATTTTGTTTTTTTGTTTTAAACCCTACAATATATGATGATACAGAACCTCCAGATGCATATATCTTTGCAGCATTTTTAAGGAGTAAGCATTAAAGCTGCTTGTAGCCGTCAAGAGCAGTTACTTTTGTCGCAGACATCTATGGCATCGACTACTGATCAGCAGTGTCTATCTCAAAGGGACATATTCATAACAATCGTTCATCGTCTATCATGGGTTGTTAGATTATGATACCATTTTCATTGTCGACATATACATAGCTTGTGAATTTATTTTTACTTGCTTTCAATGTTATATCTATTGATCGAACTGTTACCCATACAAATAATCTTTACACGTAAGTCCCGGTCTAAATTATGTTTTGTTGCTAAATCAAGAAAATATTGTCTTATTTCTAATTATAACTAGAAGATTCAACAATGAATCAATACGGTTCAATTAATTATTGAGAATAAAAATAATTCTTACATTTTTCAAATCATAGTTTTCGTAAATGTTTTTTTATTGAAAACCATTATAAAATTATTGCCTTTTGAATACCATGCAGAATTAGGACATTACTTGATGACCGTTATCTTTTTGCAGCGGGACATGTTTACAAGATTTTTTTTAAATATTGACATTGTACTGAACGCTTCTTTTTTTGTCAAATGGACATAATATTCTTAAAGATTTTTCACCGATTTCTTCCATGTAAAACTCTGATGTAGACACATCTAATTGAAAAAAACATCGGATTGAATTTATGAGTAGGATTCGATCTTCTCCTATCCCAGACTCAACCAAAGCACTGAAGTTATAATGAATATTCTTTATCAATTGACTTGAAGCCACAATATATTGTTCTTAATCTCTCCTACAATTAGACATCAGCACTAGCATGACTTTTTTCTCACGACCATCATTATAGCCATGATGATTTCTCGAAAACTAGCCACTTGCAGTCTTGTTCGTAGCCCCTTTGCTGCCGTCTACCTAAGACACTCTGTTGCAGCTTGTAATCTGATACAAATGGATGCACGATGATGTTTAAGGACAGAAGAATGATCTTCCTGACACTCAACATCATGTTGATATTCGAAAACTATGCTGTTGTACATAGAAATTAAGATTGTCTGCGCAAAAAATTGAAATATTCTTGTTTAAAGTTGCTGAATTAGGTCAACGATCATGAATAACAATCAATGAGTAAGTCGTCTCATTGTCGGTAAGGCTCGAATTCGTTTTGAATCAGATGTTGCCTAATTTCACTACATTCTAAAAGTTTAACGAATTAAATTTATCTCCATCCTCATAGTTTTGTTCAAGAATTTCTAATACCAATCGAAATATCACATTCGAAACTCCTCTGAAAAGAATAATTCACTAACTCGGAGTTTATCTAGATCAAGCTTTTCGTGAAACTTCGTGTCATGACGTTCATGGTATGTATCGATTATGAACAGTGAGGTTTGGAAGAAAAAAACAGAAGGTTTTGGTTTCTGACTAGTAACTATACACAGATAATACCAATGAAAATGTCTGACTCTTGCCAGTTAACGTTCAATCAAGCTTTTATCAACAATCCTGAAAGAATATACTTTTTTGAAAAAAGTGACAGGTGGAGTCCCCTTCATGAAATTTATCAGTAAACTCATCGATTGTATAATCGACTGATTTATTGCGATTCATTCTAACAACCAAGTTACGCTGAATATACCAAGATTGACGAAACTCGAAAAACTTCTTCTAAACAAGCTTTTGACATTTTATAATATCTACTAGCATCCATCGATAGTGACACCTAACAGTTAAGATTGAAAACCCAACAATATTTCAAGGAAACATCAGACTTTGATGCGAATCGAAACAAGATTGACTCAAAATTTTTCATCCTGCAATCATCCAAGAAAGTATGATTGAAGCAACTCTCAAGTTGCCGGTGATTTGTTCAGGTATTCTGAGCAGGATATGATAGAGATCATGAAAAAAAATCGACTCTTAGATAGAAATAGTTTTGCTACTCTTTTGCAGTTAATCTGACCCTCAAATAAACACAAGGGATATGTACTTTTCATAGTCTACGTTTGATATTGATTATAATAACGATCCTGCAAATATCAAAGATGATTGCATCAAAATGACACCAGAAAAATGTTTAGTCTAAGATAGTTTTTATAGGTATAGCAAGTATATGGAAATACCACTTCTATAAATTAAGCACTCACATTCAGACAAGCTTTTGTGTGATATGGGCCTCAAGCGACAGACATAGTCAGTATTGAAATTTTTACTCTCGAACTACGTAAGCTATAATGATGTCTCCTTCATTGAGCATGGAACCTTGACGCATAAGTTCATTCAATTACTCAATTAAAATGTACTCGTACAGTTTCCAACTCCGTATGCTTACATTATGCACCGCACACTTTAATAAGCACTTGGTCTATTATGACAAAGTATTAAATAAGATTATTGTATAAAAAGTATTGGCGAATATTACGGCCGATAATTTGATGAGGCTGTTTATTTGGCAATCGAATGATCATGAACTTTATTTCGAACGTGAGCATAAGCATACATATGACTTTAGGCACAGCATGAAGTATTATAATTCGAGGTAAATTTTTTCAAACGCATCTTGTAGAGTTTATAAAATGACTCATTTCATCTTGTTAGAGTTTATTTGCCTGTTGAGGTCTTCACGATAGTGCTTGAACATTGTGACAGACCTGTAATCCCACCGGTAATAGTTCTACTGTCAGCACTGAGCGTAAGTTGAATGCTGAAAGCAACATACGTAAACGACCACGTAAATCCCACTGGATAGCTTGTAGACGTATAAGAAATCGAAGTTTGAAGAAGACATTGACCACTGATACTCGATTGATAAGTTAGAGTCGTTGACGAGGCGCTTGATAACACAATCGATCCCGTTGGGCAGCAGCACAAAAACGTATTGCAGCTTGAAGTGCGCGTGTATGTACCTTGCCAAACTGGTACCGCGGTTGTTGTCACTAGGTAAAACAAGTTCAATTTTCTCAGCAGTGTTAGAATTGTTCTCGGTTAACAAAAAGAGTACGACTCATGAATAAAAAGTGGGTTCGTAGATTTATTTACATCAGATAGTTGAGAGAAGAGACATTCACCTTTGAATTACTCAATCTTCAAAGCACAAAAAATAGACAGATGAAAAGTTGATCAAGACCTTGGTATTTTGGATAAAGAAGGGGCTTAATGTTGATTCGGTTACTATGATTGTTTCTTATTTACATTTTGATGGCAGTTTTCCTCTCCTTTTCTATTGGCTTTCATAAATAGTTTAAGTTCTCTATAAACTGGTATTTTGTATTCATTGAATTATTTCAGTTTGTTCTTGGATTATGCCAATAGAAACTTGAAGTCTCGTAGGACTAAACGGTACTGTGATTCTTCCAGTAACATGACTAATCTTGATATGAATATTCCTTCCGTATTGAAGCATCGTATGTTATCATGTTGGATCATAATTTCGAAATGTCTTAAATTTTACGCATTCCTATTAAATTTTAAATTCTTTGTTAAGAAATAATTTTGGCTGAACTTTAGATTGAGAATGAATTTCTTAATGCTACAGAATATTCCATGTAAAAAAATTAGGGATACAACCCCATTAACATTAAGTAGAAAATGATCAAAGATCGATTAACATTATACACTTTTAATCAATGGTGATCGAACAATTCCAATTACAACCGCTTATCACTACTTTTTTCGATTTCAATCTTGTTATTCGTTTAAAGTTTTTCATGTAAGAAGTGTTTAATTAAGATCATCAACGATAAGTCCGCATGCGTTTAAATGATAAAGTACGTTGCTGAAAGAAACGCAATTAGTTTCTTGAAACACAACGGACGGTGAGAAATAAAAAAATGTTTACACATACGTTTACTCTAACCACGATGAGAAAGAACAGCAATGGCGAGAGATCAGTACCAGAAAAAAGAAGTTTGTTCTATAGTTACCTACTAATGAGTTCTCAAATGTTGCCATCATACTAATTATTATAGTTTTCATACGGTTACCAGCAGTCAATACATATATCATGCTAGACGACCTTTCTCATAGAAAACATTAAGTACGTGCCATTGCGGGAAAGGAATTCATCGTAAGATCAAAATAGACGAAAAGTCGACATGTGAGTTTCATAAACAATACTCTCGTTCTTTAGTCGAAGTTTACTTAAGAGATTATCACTTGAATCTCCTAGAGTGTTAAGGTTATCATCAAACTAAAAAATGCATCCGCGTTTATTATGATCAAGAGTTTCAGGTTTTTCTGTACACGAGTTTCAATTTACATGACTTGAAAAATTGCTAGAGTATTCGTGTGCAAGTTCAATATTTACTTCATCCGAGTCAGTGATTATTGAGATGAGTTCTCTGAAACTTAAATTATATCATATTTATTTCCTTTATATTGCTGATCAGAGCTGCCAATAGGCCACATTTTTTCGGCGTGGCCTGGCCTGCAGGCCAGCCATACATGAAACCAAAAGAAAATCAATGCTTCTTTTTATAACACATATTCATTCGGTTCAGTATTTAGTCATCATGTTGAAGATCAATATGGCTGTTTATTTGTATTTTTAAGGGAATTCCCTTTCTTGAGCCAAAATTTTCAAATTTTTCAATTCTTGTTTTGTTTTCTGTTGTATATATGCTTTGAAGTGTACTCTATCTATTGGTGATGTTTCGAGGATTCAATTATTACCGTACAGTACAAAAATCGAAAATGTAAATCGATTACCGTAGAGGTATAGGGCGTTTTTCTTTCTTTCGTGATTTTCTCGAACCTGGTTTTTAAGTAAAAATTGGTAAAATTACTCTGTTTCTCAGGCATGATATATTCGATCAAGCTGAAATTTTTTCTACAAGAATCAAAGAGTGTTACTATTATCCATTTCAAAAAAGAAGGCCGATGGATACAGCTATTATAGTTGTATCCATCGGCCTTCTTTTTTGAAATGGATAATAGTACCGATTTTCTTTTTATTTAAAAAAATATTCTTGCGCTGAACTTTGACAGATCTTACGAAGGAAGCACTATTCAAACTACTTTTTTATTCAATAAGGGGATGAGAGAGAAAGAATCCAAAGCAACAGACACCCTAGAGTACTTCTAGTGTCTAAAAAGCTTTTAGCTGTATTGAACATACAGCAGGTGAGAAACTGGGCGATTGGGGAGGTCATTTTTAGTCCTTGTGAACTTGATATTTTCTTTGAACAAGCATTTTGCAAGCGTGAGTTTATGAAAAAGTGTAATCTATTAATCCAGATCCATCTACTCGGAAAGTTTCAAACATTTTTGATGATTCAATCTTAAAATCTGCTGCGAATGGGAAGGCATATCCTTAATAACAATAATTTAAAAAATGTGCACTACCCAGGTCCATCAAAATGGATATCCGTTACGGACCGTTGAGTGGACACAGTTATACTGACCGTAACATCATTAAAATAGGGCCGTATGCGGAGCCGTATACTGTGAAAATACGGCCGTATACGGGCCTATTTTAATGATGTTACGGTCCGTATAACTGCGTCCACTCAACGGTCCGTATCATTCAACCTGGGTATATATTAGAAAATTAAAAAAACTCTGTGAATTTATACCCCTAACACTTCAGAACAGAAAAAAACACTATTGGACAACTTCAAAAGATAACGTCATTTTCCATATTTAAAACAAATCCAAACAAAATCAATTGAATTGACTGTCAGTTTTTACTTAATTCATCGTCTTTTCGCTAATAAAAGGTGAAAATTCAATGACTACTTTGTCTTCATTTTTGTTTTAGTCTTTTTCATTATATCTTTCCTGATAATCGATGGAGTAAATCCAGTTCAATCATGACTTGCTTTCTGTTTTCTTAATAGTGTAAGTTGGATTATAGCGACATTTAGTATGAAACTGAGCAGATCAAATCATTCAAAGTCAATTTTCAGCAGGCTGGCCTGGCCTGCTGGCAGCTCTGTTGCCGACAACCATAACCATTCATTAGCACTGGTAAGGGAGTTCCCTTCTACAAATCGTGTGTATTGTAAGTGACTTTTCTCCTTAAATATCACAGAATTTCCTAATGTATATTCAAAAGGATTTGATTGCATAATGAGATTCGACAAAGGCATTCAATTTTTAAGCGTAAAATTTTGAATGAAAACAAAAATATCCGATTTTAGAATAGAAATTAAGTATATTCAATAAATCTTAACATAACAATCTATCGTTTACAAGAAATTCAGATATTTTGAATACAACCTGTTCGAGTTTCATGCGATTGAAAAAGTCGTGATGCATAGAAAATTTATCAAACAGATCAGTACCTTGAAGCTATTGGATCTGAAACGAAAGCCGGTCAAAGCCTCTAATTGTTGTACGAAAACTTGAAAAGTTAAAATCTACGGATAAAAAATTTAAGGCTGAAATTCAGAGATTCATATTTAGAGACAAATTAATTTCACGAACAATCATTGAAATATGCTACTAAAATGGGAAATATTCACGTAAAACTTCTTTGTGCACAGAACCCCGTTATTGTTTCTACCAGGACAACAAAGTTGCGTTGTGAAGATCCTCACTCAGTAACAATTAAAAACATTTTCTGTACCCAACTAGTTTCCAGTGAAAAATCATTTCCGAAAAATTAGAACTATCCGATTCGATGATTTTCCCTCGGATTCGGAAACACGACCACCCCACAATCAATCAACGAAACACTGACCAACAAAATAACTGAGTTAATCAGTTGCCTGCAATGCCTCACTCTACCCGATTCTACGTGACTATCAATAATCTCTCGATATTGTAACCGCTCCTTCAAAATAAATCACACCTTCACATTCATACCCGCCTGAACGCAGTGAAAATCGAATCTATTATTAACCTGTAGTAGTAGTCGAAGCCGTTGTACTTAAGCCATTGGTGATCGTAGTCGGGCGAACCGTACTTGACGCAATACCAGCACTACTAGTCATTTCCACAGTAACGGATTCGTTAGTAATCAATGTCGTAAAGTTCTCCATTACTGTACTTTGCATTACCATCGTCGACACGGTTGAACTTCCAAGTGAACTATCACTTTCCACAGTCATTACACCTACACTAACAAACTGAGACGTTGAATTAGTTGTACTTTCATTCATTCTACCTATAATACTACTAGTTGTCGTTGTTATCACGGTTGCAGCCATTACAGTCGTAGTCGTTTCATTAACAGTTTCTGTTCCGCTAACTATCGTACTTCCTCCCGTCATTACGATCGTGCTGGGGATCATGGTGTTTATGAAACTTTCCATTGTGCTCGTAATGGAAGATACTGAGACAGTATCTTCTGCGTTAGCTACTGTGCTTCCTATCGCAAATGGGATTGCGCTGGTTAAAGCAGTTGTTGAGACTGCTCCCGTCGTACTTATCATCATTGTCGATGTCACAGTTGTGCTTGTGATAGACATCCCCATTACTGCCGCAGTTGTGATCGCGTCAGCCACGCTAGTCGTTGAGACAATTGTGGACATGCTATTCATCCCCGTTTCTCCGGAAGTTGTAATCGTACCAGTCGTGCTGCTCGTTGTGACATAACTAATAGTGCTCGAAACCGTGCTTGTGGTGACAACTCCGGTCGTGCTCATCATCGTGGTTGTCGGGACAGATATGGTCGTGCTACTCATCACTGTTGTTGTGGCCGTGCTTGTAATCTGCGTTGCTGTCGCAATGCTGATCGTGTCAGTCATTGAAGTCGGTGAGACAAATGTGGACACGCTAGGAATCACCCATGTTCCAGAAGTTGGGATCGTGCCAGTCGTGCTGTTCGTTGTGACATATGTCATTGTGTTAGTCATCGCCATTCCGGTGACCGCTGCGGTCGTAGTAATGATCACGGTTGATGTGGCAGTTGTGCTTGTAATAGACATCCCCATTACTGTGGCAGTTGTGATCGCGTCAGTCATTGTAGACGCTGAGACAAATGTGAACAAGCTACTCATCCCCGTTGCTCCGGAAGTTGTAATCGTACCCGTCGTGCTGCTCGTTGTGACATACGTCATCGTGCTCGTAACCGTGGTTGTGGTGACAAAAGCGGACGTGCTTGGAATCATGGTTGATGGGGCAGTTGTGCTTGTAATAGAAACACCCATTACTGTAGCAGTTGTCATTGTGTCAGTCATGGTAGTCGTTGAGACAATTGTGGACATGCTAGTCATCCCCGTTTCTCCTAAATTTTTGATTGTGCCAGTCGTGCTAGTCGTCGTGACATACGTCGTCGTGCTGGTAACCATTGTTGTGGTGACTCCTGCGGTCGTGGTAATGATCACGGTTGGTGCGGCAGTTGTGCTCGTGCTAGGCAGCGCTGTTCCTGTCGCAGTTGGAATCGTGTCACTCATGGTAGTCGTTGAGACAAGTGTGGACATGCTAGTCATCCCCATTTCTCTGAAAGTTGAAACCGATGCCGTCGTGCTAGTTATCGTTGTTGAGGTGACTCCTGCGGTCGTGGTAATGATCACGGTTGGTGCGGCAGTTGTGCTCGTGCTAGGCAGCGCT